>NDXB01019963.1:152857-178087 GCA_002631895.1 Agapornis roseicollis | reverse complement strand
AATTTTTTTTTTTTTTTTTATTTTTTTTTTTTTTTTTTTTTTTTTTTTTTTTTTTTTTTTTTTTTTTTTATTTTTTTTTTTTTTTTTTTTTTTTTTGACAGAAGATGGAACAAAACCCAAGCCAACAAAAGTTCTACGATTACTATTCAGTAGACATTACAGGCATAGAGGCAGTGAAGAGCTTGTCAGTCACCTTTGAGTTCTGTCTGTCACTCAGCAGCAATGTGTCACTCTGCCATCCTTTTTGAGAAACCCTAGAATTGTAAAGACATCCCAACTCTCAATATTTAATAACCCCTGCAAATAGGAGAAATAGCTTTCGTTCAGTTGTCCTGAAACACAAAAACTTTTCAAACAGGTACTGCCATAACCATGGACTACGTTGTAGTCTTCTTTGGCATTCCTCATGCATAAAATATTGAGTAATTAATCAAAACAATATTTTTAATAACCATCTGTTAAAAGCTGTCTGTAACCAACCCTTCAGTGTCCTCTGGGCAAGGATTTCATGGTTAACTCTTTCCAAGAAGATAAGCTCTTATGTGAATAATGCACAAAATGGTTTTATTGTCTTTTCATATCTTTTGAAATGCTGTAATAATGTTATGAATAGTATCTTCTCCAAAATAGCTGTCATTAATGAATCAATCTCAGTTGCATCTCTTTCTCTAAAATAAGCTCTAAAAGTCTTCCTATTTTAATACATTGTTTTTAGTGTGAGTTTGGAAGGCAAACACTGAATTAAAATGAGCATATTACTAAGAATACTTTTTTTCACTCTCTTAAAATATGATGCTTTCAATGGTAGTTTCTGTAACATCTTTCTAGAAAACAGCTTCTCTTATACTTGTACCATAATTCATTTATAAATATGATACCACAACTGAATTAAAAATATGCAGCATTTTCATTTAAAATTAAAAAAGATATTTACTGTGAATGTGGGCTGTGTAAATAGCAATATGTAGTCAAATAAAAGAACTTGCAATGCATATGTTTGTGCTTCAGTTATATGAAAGTCTCTTGTGATGTGGCACTGATCTGCCTTTAGAGAGGCAGATCAGTCTCTGAATAAGATGCCTATTTCAAACCAGTCCAAATATTAGCAATTCAGTTATTACTAAAAGCTCTCAGAGGGACATTAGTAAATTGAGGAAATGTAATCATAAAGAAACTGTGTGAAAATCTGTCAAGCCATGAAAATAAATGATTGAATACCTCTATATTCAGTATAATTTACAGAGTGAACAATGGATTTTTTACTTATTCGTAGCTGTTTTGCACAACTTAAATCTTTTTAAGGCAAAGTCAAACAAACTGCCTTATTTTATAAACCCCATCTTTCCTTTTGAAACTGATAATTTCTCCAGGTCAGAGTGGGAGCATAATCTTAAAATAATAAACTTTTGGAAGAGAAATGTACTGAAAAGAATACAAACACTTTTTTTTTTCTTTTGTAAACTAATGTGAAAATACTTAATGAGCAGACACAGGAATTTGAAATGTTAGAATAAAGGCTGTCCCATTGTAAACAAGATACTGAAATCCTAAGTTATGCAGTAAAATGAATGTATTTTTCACAAACCTTTTGAGTAAGCATTGCAGTGAAAAGCGCTGCTTGTGGCTAATTGGATATAAATGGAAAATGGGTAGAAAGCTGGATGCATTGTTTTTAAGATGTTAACATTTTTAATATGATTGAAAAAAAAATATAATTATGTTAATGCAGAAACCCCTAAACAGCTTTGAATGTTTCTTTTGTCATGTATTCAAATGTAAATTATATTACTCAAATCTTATTCCACATGAGGAGATTGCAAAAATACCACAGCCTTGTTTGTAAATAGATCACTGTTCCATTTTAAATTCAGAGGCTTTGAAATATTTTTCATAGTCAAGTAGCCTTTATAATTTTATCTAAATAAGCTTTTATTAAAGTGAAAATTTTCTTTCAGTTCAGCCTGTCCCTTAAAACCTGATTTTTCTCCAGGAAACATAAAATTTGAGGATTTTGCAGTGCAAGGCTACCTCTCAGACTGTTTTATCCTCACCTTTGAACAATTCATAACATTAATGCAGTACAGAAGGCAAGACTTGCTTGGCAAAATAAATAGCAATATATTCATGCCTGAGCTTCAAAATTTGAGCTAGTAAATAGGCGTCTAGGTGAGGCTGAAAACCTTGGTGTTGCTGTTAAAACTCTACACTGGTTAGGGCAATTCATCTGATTTTCTCATTCCTAAACCAGACATATCATGACTGTGATCAACTGAGGCACTCTAAGAGGACATGTTAACAGGACTCCACCCATGAAGTCCTGTAATGCAAGACTTCTCTGTAATGCATATCCTGCTAAACCAGAATTCAGTCCAAACCAACACATATTACTTCTGATTCTTATTACCTTTGGGTAGGTAAAACAAGAAAACACAGCTACCAGATTCTGATTCTCTGAATTAAAGAAAGACACAAACACATTCCCACCCTGCCTTCCTTTTTTCCCTCTCTTTTCTCCTTTGTTCTGAGATCAGTAGCTAACTCTTTCCATAAAAAGCCCTGTAATACAAAGTCCTGCTCCTGGAGCCAAAAGTTTTCAGCTTAGAAAACAGAATGTAAGCAAAGAAGATTCATAGCAAATAATGTTGTTATGTTAATAAGAAAGCAAAAAGCATACATACTTACTTTATAAATATACTATACACATAATCATGCCAGCATATTTTATATTTACAATATGCATATAATTTTCCCAAACTTATACATATGTACACACACACACATGAAATAACTGTTTACATGCTCCATGGAATCATCATTTTACCTGAAAGATAAAAAAAAAAAGGTATTTTTGTGAATTAGAAGTATAATTTCAGTTCTGAGTGACCTAATTTGCCAATCCTGACTTATATTGATAAATAACAGTAATGTGGTGGTGTCTGAAAATTGTTGTTGTGGTTTTAAATGAAGTATGCTTATGTAGACTTAAACCTTTTTTTTCTAAAAGACAGCAGTTACTAAAATAGCTGTGCCTGGACCTCTTGGATATAAGCAATTGACAGATTTTTTTTATTCTATAAGCTTCAAAAAAAAGCAGTAAAACATGTCAAAAGGCATCAAGTACTCCAACATACACCAGAGTAAATTCCTGGGAGTGTAGATTAATAAGAAGTAGCCTGATACATCCTGAAGTAATATATTAAAGTACATTTCCATGACTGACGAGAAAAAAACATACATGATGTAAACTTTCTACTTTATTCCCATAGATGGGGAACAATTTGCTAATGTTTAACTATTTTCTTTTACTGAATTTTATTTCATGATAGAAATGGGAAGTAGACTGCAACCAAAATTTTTTATTGTTATATTTAGAATCTAATAAAAGCAATGTTTTATTTATAGCGATTTCTTCAAGTGAACACTTATTAGAGAGGGTATAAAAGGCAATATAACAACAAATAGAACTGATTAGATAATTGGTAAAAGAAAACTGTTATCCATTATATCCATGGTGGTGAAGAAAATAAAAGCAAAAGCTGTCAAAGGACTAAACAAAGGTTAGTTTCATATGCTGCACAGGTAAACCAAAGACCATGACAATTCTTCCATTCAGTTTATTTGGAATTTTATTATTTTTTAATTTTTCAGAAATCTACTTGAGTTGTAAAATTTTTCCCTGGTGCATAGATTTTAAGGGTCAGAAGAGTTTCATCTATTAGGTTCTGCATGAAAGCACTTATAGCAGACTAGCAGCATCTATTTCCAAAAGCAAAGCAATGAAAGATTTTGGAACATTTTAAAATACAGTAACAGAGTTCTGTCCTGGAAACACTTGTTTGACATAGATAGTGACTATTCCTCTGTTGCACAGTAAGTGTAAAGAGCCTGATTATGTCACCTTTTTTTTTTTACTGTTGGATAAGACTTCCAATGTTATCAGAGTAAAATGAATATCCAGAACATTTGTGTGAATCTAGATGATGTTCTTAGTCTTATGGGATATTACGACTAGTATTTAGTCTAGGCAACATATCAGATGCAGTAGTTCTTGTGCCCCATCTTGATTTGCCTTTTGACTTCTTCTGTAATTATCTTCTGTAAGATAATTACATGTGGGTGTGAAACTTTCTGGAAATGATGTCCCTTTATACTTGATACTAATGAAATCACTTTTATTGTCATAGCATATGATATACTCCTGCTAAATAAATAGCAAGATATAAAACATAAACACTGAAGTGCAGCCTAGGTGTTGCTATGTGACAAGCCTTCATTACAACAGTTATTTCACATTGGACTTTGTGATTGACATCAGTGAGATTTTCAGACTGATTGGTGGTTGGTGCTACAAGGAAATGACAGACTTGGCATCATTATTGCTACTCTATAGAACTGGAAACAGTTAACAAGGCAATAACTTTGTCATTTTTACTGATTCTTTAATTGATTACTACAGCTAATAAAAAATAGTAGGTTCAAAGTTTTTTCCTAATTATAGTTGCTAGTGCAGTGAAATATGCCCTCATTCCTTCTCTATGTCCTCTATTTTTTTCTTCCCAGCTTTGACGTCTTTGTCAACAAAAGGCACATTTCATAGGGAAATAATTATAAGGCTGAGGGATACTGCTACCTAAGACATAAACCACCAAGCTTGCAGCCTAATTTTATTACAGCAGTCAACATACATGCTAATGACAATGGCTTATACGAACTGAGCAGGCATATTTACCCAGACAGAAACTCCAGAGATGTAGGTATATGTTTCCAGAAGGCTGCTTCAGAATTTATGATAACCAGCACAGACTGAATTAGTACAGATATAGTTTATGACTGTGGGCTCTGATTAGATACTCACCCTCACTGTATTACCATTGCCTAGACCTCATTAGAATACAGTTTAACATAGATTAAATAACTTTTTGTTATGTTTTGTTTGTTATATTTGTAAATCACTATAGACTTGCAATTTCCAATACAAATAGGAGATGTTTGCAGTTTAATTGGAAAAATTCAGTGACTTTCAAGCAGGGAGGAACTGAGGGGAGTGAGTGAACAGCTGCATGGTTTCTGAGTGACAGGCTGGGCTTAAACCACTACAGTTCTTAACGGTGCCCCAGGTTGGATGCCAAAAAGAAGTGTCGCAGTTTAAGCCCAGTTTTAAATCAGAACCATGCAGTCTCTCTCTCACTATCCCCAGTACCCACCCCTGCTCCTGGAGGGATTGGAAGGAGAATAGAAAGAATGTAAATCCCAACAGTTGAGATAAGAGTCCAGTAACTAATGTATAACACAAACCACTACTGCTACCAGCAATAACAATAATGATGAGGGAAATAAGAAGGGAAGAGAATACATCTGCTCATCATCTATCAACTGATACCCTGCCAGACTGAGCAGTGATCAAGCCCTTCCGGGTAACTGACCCCAGTTTATATAGTGGACATGACATGCTGTGGTATGGAATATCTCTTTGGCTAGTTTGAATCAGGTGTCCTGTCTCTGCTTCCTCCCAGCTTCCCCTCCTCCCTGGCAGAGCATGAGACTCAGAAACTTCTTGATCAGACTAAACATTACTGAGCAACAACTGAAAACATCAGTGTTATCAGCACTGTTTCCAGTCTGAAAGTCAAAAACACAGCACTGTACCAGCTACTAAGAAGGAGAAACTGACTGCTACTGCTGAACCCAGGGCACTGACAATGCTTGCCATGTAAATAAGTGACAGTATAAAGAAGGAAAATACTAGTTGCATCCTTGTGTTGGGTAGGAATTAATATCTTTGAACTGTAACGTTGAAATTTTTTTTTTTTTTTTTCTAGCTTGCCAATTTTACCATCAGAATNCATGCTGTGGTATGGAATATCTCTTTGGCTAGTTTGAATCAGGTGTCCTGTCTCTGCTTCCTCCCAGCTTCCCCTCCTCCCTGGCAGAGCATGAGACTCAGAAACTTCTTGATCAGACTAAACATTACTGAGCAACAACTGAAAACATCAGTGTTATCAGCACTGTTTCCAGTCTGAAAGTCAAAAACACAGCACTGTACCAGCTACTAAGAAGGAGAAACTGACTGCTACTGCTGAACCCAGGGCACTGACAATGCTTGCCATGTAAATAAGTGACAGTATAAAGAAGGAAAATACTAGTTGCATCCTTGTGTTGGGTAGGAATTAATATCTTTGAACTGTAACGTTGAAATTTTTTTTTTTTTTTTTGTCTAGCTTGCCAATTTTACCATCAGAATGTCATCTTCCTTAAATCTAAAATGCTAAAATGGATGACTTGTTAGATATATGTGTCAGTACATTCTTGTTTACCAGCATGTCTATTGCTTTAGCAAACGGACAAAGGAAGCATTGGAAACTGAAGGTTTGGAAGAGCCATTATTATGTTAGCATTGTTGCTTAAAGGTTCTGAGTGCCAGCTGTGAGCTCTTCATGTTTCTTTGAATAGCACTTAGCAAAAATAGTTATATTATTCACTGTAGTGACAGGACAAGGGGTAACGGGTTCAAACTTAAACAGGGGAGGTTTAGATTGGATATAAGGAAGAAATTCTTTATTGTTAGGGTGGTGAGGCACTGGAATGGGCTGTCCAAGGAGGTTGTGAGTGCTCCATCCCTGACAGTGTTTAAGGCCAGGTTAGACAAAGCCTTGCGTGGCATGGTTTAGTGTGAGGTGTCTGTGCTTATGGCAGGGGGGTTTGAAATAGATGATCCTAAGGTCTTTTCCAACCCTAACTATTCTATGATTCTATTTGCTTTTCATTTATGTCACTCTTTTTACTGTTCTTTAGATGCAACTGCTGGGACTACTTCTTGTACTTCTTGCTTAAAGCAAAAACAAACAACAAATTGGTGTTCAATTTCTGATATCCAAATCATACTTTAAAATGTTTATGTCTCATTGTGCAAAATATGTAATTACATGTTTGAGTTATACTGTTGACCTTTTGATTGTAAGAAAAAGTTCTGCCTGTTAGCCTATAAACAAGGCTCATAAAAGCTGACCGTATATTTTATTGTGGATGAAACATCAGAGTCCATAAAAGCTTATTAGTTTTTTGTCACACTCATATGATATTACTCACAAAACAACTGTACAGATGTTTTTTTGGGTGACAGTTGGAGGTTAGGACAATATGAGAAATAAAGGGAAGATATTTTTTCCTCATGAAACCACACATCTTGTGATTAACTAGTCTGTAGGCAGGCATCTGTGTATCTAATAATTGTGCATACTTCCTATATAAATCACCCGTTTTGTCTTATTTTATTCTTAAGTTCTTTCCTTGTAGCTTTAATTCAGCCCTCTTAACTTCAGAACCTCTGCTAAAAAGAGGAAAAATTCCCATCCCTCTGTCCGTTTCCTTTGCCAGAAGTTCAGACTATGTCTACATACACCTTTACTGCATAATAATACCCTCTATATACTGTAAGCCGCTGAAGAAAGAATACTAAAATGTAAGCTGAATACTGTTAGGACGTATCACCAGTAAAGGGAACACAGTGTCACATGACTTCTTGTCATAGGAATAAATTAAATATATTATGACATATCCTGAATGTTTGTATAGAGGAGTAAGAAGTGTTAAGACAAATTCCTCAATGTCTACTTTTGAATAAAGAGGGGAAAAAATATCAGTAAAGAATTTATTTCTTTATAATCTCACACAGCTTTCCAATATAATCCAAGGCAAACATCACAGCAGGTTCAAGCTATATTTACTCAACACCAGTGAGAAACCTGAATTTGAATTATCAGACAGGACACTATACTCTGCAAAGCGTATGAGGCCTGGGAAGAAACCCCAGCTGACTCCAGAAGAAATTACATGGGGAAGGCAGGTATTCCAAGGCCCCTAAACCATAGAGCACAATGTAAAACTGAAAGTAAACAAATTATCTTCATATTATCTTGTTTGTTTGATTCTTTCTTCTAGCGAACAGAAAGAACTCCAACTATAGGTTACAGCTGGAAAGATGGAATAGCTTATGCATTTTACACACACATAGGTACATGTGTCATAACCATTTAGTGTAATTTGGCATACTTAAGTACAGTACCAGATGTCTAGTTTGTATGGATAAGACATTCCCACTGGAAGGAAGAAAACTATTCTGGAACTTCTTAAATCCTATCAAAATTTCCTGTCACAACACAGATTTTTATTTTTTTTTTATTTTTAGTCCATCTAAGACAAAAATTACTTCTTTTTTAAAGTTAAATAGCTTTCTAGTCTTGTATGATCTTTCTCTAAGATCCTCCTTCTTGTTGTCCTGACCTTTCCCAAAAAATTTTGGCTACATTTTTTTCTCTTTCTTGGACATCAACCTGCCTATGACAACTTGTCTCAGTGTTTCCCTTTTCTCAAAAGGAGACATCTGTTTGTATCTAAGTCTACTTGGAGTTAAAGTTATATAACTTTTCCAATTTCAGTATAGGTATTCAGTCGTAATACTGAAGGTCAAAAGATTAATCACATGAAAACTTTTAAACATTTTGTCTTCTCATTCTACATATAAACCCTGTCTTTTCTGGTGATTAAGCTTATACAGAAGGCTGAAAAAATTACTGATATCTGATACTTACATGAAGAGCACACAAAACTCATGTTGTATTTCAAAAATCTTGCAGATTCTTTAAAAAATATTCACCTTTATGTCGCCAATCTAAGTCCATCTGAGACACTTCAATCTTAGCAGCTTTATTCACTTGTTATTTGTTCTGGCCTGACTCTTGGGTACATGGGCATCTGCCTTCACCACCAGGTTCTGCACCCGGGTAGCAATATCTTGCCACAGTGCATCGGCCCAGATGGGTTTACCTCTTCATTGCCAGATGCTCTGCTTCCATTGCTGCAACCACCCCCACAGTGCATTTGCCACCATGAGTCGGTATAAAGTACTGGCCACTTCTCTCGTTCAGCAATGTTCAAGGCCAGCTGGATGGCTTTCACCTCAGCAAACTGACTCGATTCACCCTTCTCCTTCAGCAGTTTCTGCAACTTGTCACTGGGGACTCCATACAGCTGCCTTCCATCTGCAATGCTTCCAAAGCACTGGAGGAACCCACTGGACTAGGTATTTGCCCATACTATCCCACACACCCTGCTGTTCATGGCTGCCCGTCCTCGGTGAAAATCGCTTGGTGGTCCTCATATATCGTCACCTAATCCTAGACAAGATTTGAGCCGGACTCTGCTTAGCTTCCACTATTGGACAAGATCGGGCATTCTCAGGGTGGTCACATAGGTAAAACATAGATAGCATATGCAGCAAGAGGCTGGTTCCCAGCAAGAAGAGCAGGGTGCTTTCAAGGGCATTCAGGATCTTTAAATCTTCCAGAATCTACTCCTACTGTACATAGTCTGGTGGGGGAGCAGAAGGTGTAAGGGAATGTCTCCCTCATAGGCTGACCACCTGAGGAAGGAAAAAAAAGTGTGTAATTGCTAAACACTTAGAATCATAGAGTAGTTAGGGTTGGAAGGGACCTTAATATCATCTAGTTCTATTATATACCTTCCATATATATATGGGAACACATATCAGCCCAAATTCATAATCAATGAGTCTATTGTATTACAAGTCATTGACATGAAATGCAGTGAAACAAGAACCTTAGCCAAGGCCCCCCAGCTGATAAACACTAAACCAGCAAATACAGGCTGTAAGTAAGGTACAACATGCTGAAATTCTGAGATCAAGACCAACAACCTTGAGAGCCAGTAAATCAGCATTGTGACAAGTGACTATTAACCCAAAACAATGAATGCTTATCACAAATATGATTAGGCATGCTCCAGTCGGATCTGTCATTATATCAACCCTTTGTGCCCCATGTTGGGCACCACAAAGTACTGTTGTGATTTAAGCCCAGCTGGTGACTCAGAACCATACAGCCACTTGCTCAGTCCCCCTTCCTTCCTCCCCCCACTCCTGGAGGGATGGGGAAGACAATCAAAAGAATGTAACTCTCATGGGTTGAGATAAGAACAGTCCAGTAACTAAGGTATAACACAAACCACTACTGCTACCAGCAATAACAATAATGATAAGGGACCAGACTGAGCAGTGATCTAGCCCTTCCAGGTAACTGCCCCCAGTTTATATAGTGGGCATGACGTGCTGTGGTATGGAATACCCCTTTGGCTAGTTTGAGTCAGGTGTCCTGTCTCTACTTCCTCCCAGCTTCCCCTTCTCCCTGGCAGAGCATGAGACTCAGAAACTCCTTGATCAGACCAAACATTACTGAGCAACAACTGAAAACATTGGTGTTATCAGCACTGTTTCCAGTCTGAAAGTCAAAACCACATCAGTGCACCAGCTACTAAGAAGGAGAAAAATGACTGCTAATGCTGAACCCAGGACACTTTTTGAGCTTTAGCTCCTGAGTGGTATGGAAGAAGGCTTTGCATTTACCTTAAGCACTTTATAACTTAGCAAGGGTGTAACACTGGTCACACTGCAAAGGTATCACTTCTGCCTGAATGAATTGTGCTTATTATGTTTGCACATTCTAGAGAACATTGAATAGATATGTTTTTATTGTATCTCAGTTGACTGGACTTCAGACTAATGAAACATGAATCACATTCTTTTTACCTGATACTGAGTTTATGTTCATAACAAGAACGGTATATAAATTCCATAGGCTGTAACACAATTGAGCCATCCATTTTTATTCAGGTTTTTTAAACTGATCTCTGAATTGATGTTTTCAACTGAATGTCTTCTGTCCTGGAAAAAACACTTCACTTAACTAAGGTAAAATTTTCCCTAAAATTTTCTTATATCACTAAAGGCAAGACCAGACAAAGAGTGAGAAAGAACAATCCAGCCAGTGGTCTAATCAATCCACTGCAAGAATTAGAGTGTTTCTTCTGCTTGCATCAAGAGAAGAGTGTGACTCAGTTACGATTCAAAGGCAGAATTAACATAGCTGGAGGGCACTGAGTTCATATGAACAATCCCAACATTTCAAACTGTTCAAAGAAATACTTTTAGGATTTGGATCTAGAGGTGCTTAATTCTCTCTAATTCAAGATTACGCTACATCAGTTCTCTCCCTCATGCTTGTAATGGGCCTCATGTAATTCAATGAACAGATCTAGGCCAAAACTAACATAAATTTCTTCCCAACGTTAATTTGCTGGGAAATTCACGAATCAACCTCGTAAACCACTTTCATTGAGCAAACACTGCCACTCTGAATTTTTAACTGAGCAATCTACTATAAAATAATTTTATCTTTTTAAAATAGCATAGCCTTCAAGCTGTCAACATATGCAGTTCAGAAACTTATTATAATTCTTTCTGTCTTTCTTTTCTCACCTATTGGTAGAGTCAGTTGTTGAATCATTCAGAATAAAACACAATTTCATGGGACCAAAGCAGGCAATTTCTGGCCATTTAATCCTCAGAATATCTTCGCAGGTTGGTTTATTACAAAGCATGAATCCTCCTCCTGCCTTAGAATTAATAGCTTCTTACTCTGTGGTTAGACTGAAATAAATGTTGTGAGTGGGTATATATCATGTGCCACTATATGTGCTCAGTATGAACTGGAAATCTACATGAAAAATGGTGTATGTTTGACAAGTGCTAAGAAAGATACCCAAATTCAGGCTTGTGGCTTGATGCTATTTAACAGAAGCTTCATAATGCCCTGGACTGCCAAATATATTGCAATGGCTTTGGGGATTATTACAATATATCATGCAGAGAATCTCCATAATAATATAAATATATAATATAAATAATAATATAAAAAATGTATCATGTCAAAAATCCCAATGCAGCAATTGCAGGATATACTAATGACCCATCAAAGTGCATCACAATTTTATCATATTTTGTTATGTTTGTTAGTGAAGAAAAAAGTGCTACTGAAAAGTAGTTTCAAAAAATTTAGGGAAACCATTTTTTTCTAGATAATTATTTAAAGGAAATAAGGTTGGATTAAAGCCTGTCACAGCAATTTACGTAGCCTGCACAGGAAAACATTGCATATATGCTAGGATTTTATAGATTCTGCTGTCCAATCCCTTTTACATTTCAATATTGAGAAGACAAACTCCTTCCAATAGTTAAAAAAAATAAACATCAAGCATCCTAGAATTGCTAACTTTTTGGGATGAAGAAGTCTATGGAATTCTCAATCCTTTAAAGTTGAGAAAAATATTTCAAAACTAGTAATAAGGGAAACAGAGAGGGGACCAAAAAACATACGACTTAAAACAGAAATCAAGAAGACCAGTAAGGGCCTAGAGTCTTTGTATTGGATGTTGCATATACAATTGGGCATCTGAGGGAAGAATAAAATGTAAGTAGTTTGTGATGTTCCACAACAAACTGTTATTTCTTGAATCCAGCTATAACAATTCTCTCTATAAGAACCAATCTTATTGTTGCTTATTTTTTTTATTCTTATATAAAAAAATGAATGAAATATTAGAATTCTTCAGATATTTTTGGATGCTTTGCTTCCAAGAAATGTTCTACAATTTCACTTTATGGATTTGGTGTACTTAGGTTGATACCTGTTCTGATAAGAAAATGATTTTATAAGTGACTCCAAGTGACCCTTCTGATCCAGAAATGCCTCAAAGAGTTTAAAGGTTAGCATACTCCTAAAGTGTAATGAGAGAGATCAAAAAAAGTTGTACATTCAGAATTAAAAAAATAAATAGAGACAACTGTGTCAATCTGAAGTGTAAAGAGGAGGGCATTAAATTAAACCAATAAAATGAAGAGCAAAAATCTTTATGAACAGTCTAAAACCACAATTTTGTAAAGGAAATATTACTTTTAGTGAAGCAAGTCAAAACATTACATATCTCTTCTATCTGAAGTACTTGAAATGAGTGCATTGTTTAATTTTAACTGATTTTTATATCACTCAAATAGTAAGCTTAATGTATAACCACTTATGTATTGCTGTATGTTTGCATACATTAAATTTAATTTCATATGTTAGCAGCACATCTGGTCATCTTCAGAGCATCTGGTTGAATTGATAAATGTACAGTTGTAGAAAACAGGATGCTTTTGGCTTACAACTATTAAACTATGCAATATTCTGTACTGCTCTATGCAATTTAAGTACTGGGTACCTAGAAATATGTAGATATGCATATAGAATATTAGAATGTAGTTAGTTATGTATACATATATTCCAAAAGGAATTATTGAAATAATATGAAAAACATAAATCCTTTTAAACTCTGTGGGTTTACCCTCTTTCTGACAATATAGTGACATTTTAGACAATTTATAGACCATATTGGAAAGAATAAGATAAAAGGCTCTTCCAGCCAGCTCAGAGTACAGCATGTTTGGAATATGGAAATTCATACATACTTCATCTTTCATGCAGAGGAGGAAAACTAAGCAACATGTTGAAATTGAACCATAGTTGTTAAGACTTTAGCACATTTTTAATCAAGAAAAATTAGTCCAAAGAAGAAATTTTTTGTTAGTGCTGATTAGATCACAAATAGTCAGTGCATGGAGCACTTATGAAAACAACAGAAAAAGAATTTGAAAATATGCAGAAGGAAAAATTGTTTAAAAGTGGTTTACTTAAAGCAGAAAGAAATACAAGAGATACGTAGAATTTAGGATTTAACTTCTCTAAAAGCTTTTGTATTTTTTAGCATATTTCAGCTCATGTGGCACTTGCTGCTTAAAAAAACTATCTGGGAATAAAGTATCAGAAAGCATTCCAAAGCAGGTTTAAATTTCACAATTATTTGGTCAAAACCACTTAGTAACTCTGTTTGCAGAGAGTCCAAGACAATTGGGTCCACATGTTTTAATGTCACTGTGAAATAGTCACTTATTTCTGCTTCTGAGGACTATGATATACCTGAGACTTACTAGCAAGATATATATAAATGGAACACTGTATAACACAACCACTGCTTCTTTATGTGTAACAAACTATGACCATAAATTTCTGTACTAATTGTGCATTTAATCTTTACCCCAAAATGTCATTTACTTCTGGGAACAGCCAGTTTCAGTGCTGTCATTCAGCTAGAGAAATTAAGAGGAAACCTTAATAATTGCCCAAGAGTTTACACATTTTATCATCATTAAGAAACACTTGCTACAGCAAGGAACCCTAATGATTCTAACTAGCTCCCATGGGGAGGATCAAAGCCAATTTAAACAGGGCAGATGAATGTACAAAAAGAGGTAGAAAAAGAGTCCAGGGGGGCTCATGGCTGACTAGGAAAATACAAGGTTTATATATCAGATAGGAAGGAAACCTTCCTAAAAGTACAAATACATTCTGTGGGCCCTTGACAACTGTTCCCTAAGTAACATGAAAGCTGCAATAAAGATATTGTGGCATTAAAGGTAAAAAAACCCTCTCAGAAACAAGATATCTTATCTCAGGATCAGTACGATGCTAATGTGGCCACATGGATATGTCCCAGAAAAGTCAGCATGGGCAGAACAAGCCTACATTTGCCATCCATGCACAAGTCAGAGAGGTTCCACATTTGCTTGTGTTGAAATATGAGTTTATGAGAGGTTAAATGCACACATATGGCAGGTTTTAAAAATCCTTTCCACATCCACCATCATAAATTTAAATGCCTCTTTCAAACTCCTAGATGCAAGTGCTGATGGACAGCCTCTAAGGTTCCTGAAAGAGAAGCACAGGTGCACAGAAATCTATTGGCTGTATATGATTGGTATACATAGAAAAGCACACTTGGGTCTGCTTTGGGAATAGCAGGCTGACAGGATATTCCCCTGAGGTGTGTAATGGTGAGACAGCTCTCCCTGGAGACTGCTGTCTCAGAAATTGAAAAGCATACAGCAGTGCAGCTGTCACGTAACTGTGGCCATGGCTTTCTGGGCAGGAGGGGTCCCTTGGAACACAGCTCCTGCAATTTATTTTTGTCAGCCCAATTACACTAAAGTGTTGAGCTGCTGGAATTCATCCCAGGCTGTGCAAACATGAATGAAAGGTATGAGCACTGCAGCCACAAAAGATTTTAAAATAATGTGATATGGCATTGCCGTTTCTTATGTCCTGCTGTTTTGAGGGAGACATCCCAATAAGTCAAGCTAATCTCAGTTTTTCATGCATGCACAAAGCTAAATCTGAAGACAGGGATCCATAAAAGCCAGATTGTTAATGGGCAAGATGCATAAACTAGTTAGTATGAACTGACAAATAAAAAGACAAGACCCAATTCTCCCCCTCCTTTGAAAAGAAATAACTTATTGTAGGCTGAAGGTAACATTTATATCTGCTTGTGGTTGTCTGAAAAAAAGCTTCTCCTGGAGTTTGGTGGTTAAAATAACTTTAAGTCATCCCCTCCTCATAAACTGCTGCAGCAAGAGAAGACTCTGTTATTACACCTAATATCTTATTCCCCAGGTAAGTCATCTCTACTGGTCTGCTGGGCTTGAGGATGACACAGAGGACCTACACCCATAGCTCTTACTTCCAGATGAATGTTCTGATCATAGGATAGTCTCACACGGTGTTCTCTTGAGTCTTGTTATTGAACCTATCTCACTACATAGACAACATTAATATTCATTAAGCCAGAGAGTAGTGAAAAAAAGGAAGAGATGTGTATCTGGAGGGTGAAGCCTATACTCCAGACCCCACTACAGTGATCATTTCAAAATTTCATTCCAAGTGAAATAGGCTCACTAGAAGAAATGGAAAGAGCTACCCTGAAAATGCCCTTTATCCTGGATAATCCTTGAGAAGGTAAGTGAAGATTTAAGTTATTTTAGGCAGAGTAAAAAATAAAAATTGGGCCTCATGTTCAAGGTGACTGCTTTAACTGAAAAATGTCTGCTTAGGCATGGTAATTCATTTTACTTACCCTTCCAGCACTTTGTGTCAGACCCAGGAAGGCTATGTGGAATTAGAAAAGTACCTTTAGGGGGAACAGAAAATTGGAAACCAGAACTGGTGAAAGTTTCAGCAAGCAAAATTTAAACTTAATTTTGAACAAGTTAAATTTAAACTTCAGTGGTAGTACATACTTAATGACATGGAGGGTTTCAGTATAGCTGATGCATTGTTTCGGAAAAACTTACTATGAAGAGTATTTCTATTTTAACTCTGGGTATTCAATATAAACCAGAGAGGAGCATCCCTTTTTTTATTTGAACTATGGCTTGAAAAAAAACCAAACCCAGATGTCAAGATTTTGGTCAAGAGTTATCAAGAGCTGCACACACAGAGGTTTGCTGGATGGTTTTGGTTTATAAAGTCCAGATGTTAGGCATTTTAAATAATTTAAAAGTTGTTCTAAAGAAACATCAAAGAAAACTTAAGATAGTAGCATTGTCAGTTGCAGGAAATTGTAAAAGAAGACACCGAACAAATGCTTTGTATGTAAAATGTCAGAACAAATTAAGGGAGTGAATACATATATCTGCTGGAATGTTTTATGTAACTCAAAGGTCAGCTCCATACAGCTAAAAATATCCAGAGCTTGTCATTCTGTTTGCTGTACCTGCTTATTAATTTTTTGTCTTGCTTATTGTTCTTTACAGTGTTTGTTTCACCCTTCAAATTCATTATCATTTTTCTTATGTAATCATGGGAGAGCTCTGACAATCATCCATGACTGAATAGAGTAGATTATTTAGGGCTTAAATTTTTTGTCCGGCATCTCTTCCCAATAATTCACAACAATAAATATTCCTGCTTCATCAGCTGTCTGCATGCAGGAACATTCATGTGCACTCAAATATATTCCATGTATCTCTCTGACTACTATTTCTGTCACAGAAAATATTCAACCTAGGGGACTGTCTCAAAACTTTTCGTAAGAGCAACAAGCAAGAATTATAAGTAATCAGCAAAATATACCACAACGAAAGATTCGTGACTTAGATTAGGCAATGTTTAAAAGTTTTGACTACACAACTAAACCAGTAATAAGGTCCTAGCAGGAATACATTTTACACAGGCAAAATAAATAACAGTCCAATCATACATACAGGATCTGTAAAAAAACATAACAAAACAAACAAAACAAGATAAAACTAAACAAAATAAACAAAAAACCCCCCTGTGCAATATAACACAAAGATTGTCATCATTCTCATCTTTCTTACCACACAGACTTCATGAATCATGAAGTAAACATCAACCTTCTTTTACCACTTCTTCTCAAAGGAAACAGAAGACTGCTAGCAAAATTTAGCCTGAAGCCACTCAAAGCACAGCTTTCCTCTCAGCTCTCCTTTGTTCCCAAGTCAGAAAAGCAATTTGCTGGGGATGAATGCAATAGCCCTGCTTCTCTCTAAATATCATGCTAGTGAATGTCCCTTCTCTCACACCCTGTGAATAGGTAGAGGATAATTTCTCTTTCTCACAAGTTAGGAACCTAAATTCACATTCAAATTTAAGAAATAATAAGGGAATAAAAAAGCTTTACTAGAAAGGAACTAAAAACTTTAAAGAAACTCTAAATTTCCACTCATTCACCCTCTTAGCATCAATGATTGAGTAAAAGGAAGGGAAGAAGGTGCCCACATGTGCTAGCTGTGAATCCTTCCTCCTACTAAAGCAAAGCTGAATCCTTGACAAGGAAAGGAGTCTTAGAGCCACCACGGTCTGTTGTAAATGACTAACACAACGTAGGGTCTTAGCATTAAATGGCATAGAGGGCTATGGAGTGAATGCTTTCCTGAAGGTCAACAACAGATTTTGACTCCAAGAGCACTTTGATGTTTAGTGCACACTTACCAAGCCACTTGTCTTACTGAACTTATCGAGGCTACTTAACACATTAAAAATTCAACATGTACATTCCTAGGGTAACTGACTAATACTATGTTTAAGGCAGAGCTTTCCTGGACAGATGTGCTCTGAGGAAATCCAAGTGACCCATGAAGCTGAAAAGCACTTGATTTCTTGGTTTTCTCCAATGTTTTTACATGGCAATATGTTTTGATCAATTTCTTTTACATTAAGACCAAGCTGAAGAAGGATTACAAACCTGATCATAGGGTAATTTTATTTTTTTTTTTTTTCCAAAACTAAAAGTTTTCAAGAAGTCTTTTCAATGCTGTACTGCTGCCTCTTCAGATCACCTATGGTCAGTGAATCTGGACATGGTTCAAGTGTATGTAAAAATGAGGCAATTGGCAAATAATTTATTTTATTTACAAAGAAGCTACTTCAAGACAACCTTTGATTCATCCCTAAAAGCAAACAGGGTACTTTTGCAAGTGGGTAAAATTCCATAACTTTTAGAGAGTCCAGGACTGATGCATCTATTGCAGAGTATCACATTTTAATATTGACATCAACTGTTTTCTCTGAAAGGTTTCATTCTGCTCACTTCAATTGAGATATAGGTCCATATATTAGAATCAAATAAGGAAATCCATCTGCTCTCCCATATACTACCAGGAGGCATCCTGGAGTGCCAAGACATTCCCAGAGCCTGGAGGTTCCAGCCTTACCCTTTCCCACCCACCCTACAGCTGCTCAAGTGAGCCATGGACCTTATCTGAGGTTTGCAAATGGCCCCTTTAGGTGTCAGTCTGGCCCTGTGAAGAGTAATTGCAAGAGCTGGAGTACAGCAGAATAATTACAGCAAGATATGAAGAAGTGAAAAATTAATAATTTATGAGATATATTTCCACTGCCAAATTTTAAGTATATCTTTATCAGTTCCTTATTTAAACTTCCAGGGCAGCAAGAGCAAGAGAGTAAGTTAACATTTTTTGCTGTACTGTACTATGGGTAAACTTTTACAAAATTTAATTCCTGTGTTGACTCTCAAAATGACTTTAATATCTGATTAGTACTTTAGAAATATTATATAGGTGTCTATTTATTTAAAGAGTTAAAATCCAAATTGCTGAGGATAACAAAAACAAACTTCTGTTATAATAGTACTGATTGGACTTTTGTCTAACACCATAGTGAATATAAAAAAAAATAAATAAACAATGTATTTAAAGGGGAACGGAAAGGTTATCCTTCTAAACAGATCAGTAGGCTTTGTATAAATTCCTGAATCACTGATTCAGCACTAATACTGTCTATGAAATCAACTGCATTTTTATATTTTGAGGCAAGATATTTATAAATTAGTTTTTCAGGTACTAAACTGTCAGTAGTTACTGTAACTAATAGTAACTGTCAGTGAATACTGTATTTACATTTTCCAACCAACACAAGCTGCTGCATGTGCAATTTATGGCAATTACTGATGAATCTTTATAAAACCTTTAAATTAAGAATTATATTTTAATTTATACAAAAAACATTCCCCTTTTTCAGTGATCCAGCAGCACATTGTTTTCCACATCACCTGTATTAACATTGAGTCAAATGTATTGCTATGATCATACTGTTTAAATAACCCGAAGTCTTAAACTAAGGTGCTAAAGAAAGCAGTATGTTACAGGTAGGACTAAAACCTTGTAACAATAACGATTGTGGAGCTCTGGGACATATTTCCTGAGGAGTCACTGAGCTTCATTGGAGTCCCTTTTCAGGATGCTATCCAGACTTCTGTCAAGAATGATACATGTATTCTTGATCCTGCCTGAAGGCAGGGGGTTGGACTTGGTAATATACTGAAGTCTCTTCCAGCCATATTTTATTCTATGATTCCATGTTATTAAGCTTGTGATTGGTAAATTATTGTTTGATATTCCTTTGTTCCAGTTTTGCCAGCTTAAACTTATTTAGATCTGAAAAAAGGGAATGAAATCTTTTCTGCAATCCAGTCCTACTTGCTCGAGGCTGGTTCACAAATTATGTTTCACTAATTTTTTATATATTTCCTGCCAACAGCCTCAGCACAAACAGATTTCTTACAGGGGACTCAGAAATCTTGGGAAACTCAGAAGTTTAGTAAAAAATTTTTTCATGCCTATTTAAATCAGCCCTTTTTGATCCTTTTCACCTTTTATTTCCTCTTCCCTTCTTTCCCAGTTCTAGAAATCACATAACTAGTTGCCTCCAAGGATAACACTTGCCTTTGTATAGGTAGAGCTTATTTCACTGCTTCTGACATTAGCTTACATTCTTGTTTCCCCTGTGCTTAGTGCAGCTAGCTTTAGATCCTTAGTGTATTCTTTAAGTATATAGCATGTCTTAAACTGTGAGGAATCACAATCCAAGAGGTAGCTTGGGTTTGTTTGGGGATTTTTGCTTTGGATTTTTTTTCCCTGAAGGCATAACAGGTAAATTAAAAGAAAAGGCACATCAAACTCAGAAAAAAATAACAAATTATGCAGCACCAGACACTGAAAGACAACGAACTTGAGACGTGCTGTTGAAAAGGCCAAGCAGGAAAAGCTGGAATATAACATAAAAGCCAGAGTTGCTTCATGGGAATCTGACAGGTTTCTCATTTGACAAGGTGGAGGCCTTGAAGGGTTAAAGTCTACCTGTTTCCCAGATGCCACAGCAAGAGGTCCAGCATTCAGTCTCTAGTCAGGAGATAATGTCAACAGCACAAAATAATGCCAAAGATAATGCTAAAGCAGCAAAATCTTCCTACGCACATGGTCCTGTCCTGTTACCCCAAGTCCCCTAAATATTCCCTAATCACAGACACCTCTCTAGTCTTTATTTAAGTGTATTGATGGATTTATGCTTGTTGTTGAATGCCTAGCTGTTTTAGCTCTTTTGTCATTTATCCTTATGGTCTATCTTCCAATTAATGTCCAAATAGCACTTCCAGTCTCCATTTCTAAAGACACAGCAGAACTGTACATAAGTCCAGCCATACTTAGAGAAGCTTTCATCTTGTTAAAAGTGCATTCCTGAGTAAAGTCTAAGTTTCTTTTACAGGTTAACTCATTTGAATAAAACACCCACTTCAGTATGTTTTCTGAACCAGCTGTAACTGGACAGCTAGATACATGAAGGAACCATAAGCACTATGAAAAAGAACAGCAACTTTCACACACACAAACTAAAAAAAACAAATAAAAATATTCCAACAAAGAGTTTGATCACTTTTTATGGGCCATTTTTTAATTTCTAAATAGAGCTCATTCTGCTCTTAAATGTAACTCACACATTGAGAAGAGAACAGCTGAACCCTCCTGAATATTATTTGTGTCAGAGTCATGACTGGGCTGATTGCTCCTCATCCTTATGTAGTTAAAGGCTATGCCTACCCCAGCATTTAAGATGTGGATATGTAGCATTTTTCCCAGGCTGTCTACTTGCTGACATCCGAACTGGCTATTGTTCCTGACTCTTTAAAAATAAGAGAGGGTTTGAATTGGTCTCTGCCTTTTTGTCCTCATGCAGTTGTCTGCTCCCTGTTTCTGTCAGCTAAGCAGTCCAGCTGTAAGTTTTTGCAATACTAATCACTACCCACACATTACCCGAACAACAACATCCCTGTTCCCACCCCTTCCCTGAAATAACAGGCTAAGGAAAAACATTGCAGACAACCAAGCAGTAGGTTTTCTTGTGAGGTTTTCATCATTATGTGGTTTTGGCTGGCTCAGAGAGACCATGCAAAGAAAAGTGCCTCTCTTGCAATTTTAGGTCTAATGCAAGAGACAGCTAAAAGATGAGAAAAAAGTGTAACCTGGTGGGGTTTTTTTCAGGACTCCAATGCAAGTTTAAAAAGTTGAACTGTAACTTTATTAGAATAACTTTTAATTCATTGAATCATAAACTGCAGACAGGACAATTAGGTGACAGGGGATTGTTAATGCATAACTTAAAATAATTGCCAGTATTTGTGTCTGAACACTTTATTCCAATTGAGCAGGACATTTATTTATATTATATACACATATATTATTATAATTCATTAGTATCAGTGGTTTATCATAAAAACCAGCAATACTTGCCCAGTCAATCTGGTGTTAACTCTTCGTCTCAGTCCTTTGCAGAACTGTTCCTTGGCCTCTCTCCTAAGGGGTGATAACTGTGGTCAAAGAACCTCTGTTCAAAGTCTCCCCCACAAACAGCTCTGAATTGAGGCCCTTACACACCGCGAGACTGGACTTGCACCCATCAGTATATCCCATCTGCTCAAAGGATATACTAATGAAGCTGACAGTTCCCTTTAATGATCTACAGGCAGACCATAACTTCTATGAAGTGAATTAGTTTTAACACTGACTTTGGCATCCAGATAACTTGCTGAGAAAACAAGATCTTCAGGAATTTTACGATTAGGGTCAACTGTTAGACTTAGCTGCTGAGGAAAGTAACATAGGCAACTTTCATTTTATCTGTTGTAGTAAAGTTGCACAATAGTGATAAGCCCCAAATTTGAGTTCTCACTTATCATTATCAAAGAACATTATAACTGCTCAGATCTTGCACTGGACACAGTGTTCTCAGTATTTTTTTTAGCATTTAAGCAAGAGACAGGAAAAATTCTTCCCACTCAAACCTTAACAAAAATTTGTTATTTTACAACATTTAGCGTGCAGTAAACAACAAAACCCAGGAAGACCACGATCTCATGTTTCACAGGCAACTATTTAATTTTTTGTGTATTTACTTGGAAAACAAATTCTTGCATGCATGTTCCTGTGAATCTTTTCCTTAGTAGTACATTGATGTTCACTGATGTTTACTTTGTAAAGTAATAACATTTTAGAGACTTAATTAAACCTACTTTAATTAATATTTTTTTTTTTTAAATCTCTACATACACTGTATGGACCACTGTTTGTATAGTGTATAAAGAACAGGACTTTCTTAAAATAAAGAAATAAACGATTCATGTTCTGACTACATCTATAGTTACCAAATCATAAAAATAAGCTTGTTTATAAATGAAAAATTACTTTCAGACTGAATGAAAAAATTAAGTTCATATGAGGCCAGGTGCCACATTGTTTCCATCAAAACAGAATGAAATCTCAGTTTATAAACTAAACAGTTATTTTTTCTCAACATTTGGAACAGTGCTGCCAATTCTCAAAATTTTAATGTTAGCTTTCAAAGACACGTTATCTTTTTAAAGCTCATGGAAATGTGACAAAGCTTATTAATATGCATTATTTTACTCTTCTAGTTCTCACAGTTATGGTGAAAAGTGTGAAAATGTAACACAGGTATGGTAAAAGCTGAAGGCAGAAGCAGGGAAAGAAAACTTGAACAGATTTCTTTTAAAAGCAGTGAAAAGTACATCTGTAATTTCCATGATGATGACATATTTCTATAAAATGGCATAATTTCACTTTTTCCAGTGTCATGGGAGTTTAACTGCTGATTATATTCAGATATTTTTAAACAATTCAAATCTTTTCTGTTAAAATATATTTAAATCATAGGCAAAAAGCCTTTGGAAATAAAGTGGGAATCTAGCACACTTCTTGTTAATTTATAGATCAGTTCTCTATAATGTTTGTTTAATATTGGCATATTCACACTTTCCAATTTACTCTTCTTTCACAGAATAATGTGCAGTATTTCCTGTTAAGTCGTTTAGTCTTGGCTGAAATGCTGTAGATGGCACTGCAGAGCATATGAACAACTTTTTTTCTCAAATTGAAGTTGCTCCTTTATTGTTCACTTTACTGAACAGTACATACAGGCATAAATTGAAAACTCTTCCTGAAATTTGAGGATCTTCTAAAGGATTATTTCAGAATATGGCTAGTTATAGCAAATCATGTCAAATGTAGTATGAAACACACCTGATCAAAACGTGCAAAATCAAAGATACTCTTCTCTCTTTTATCTCAGCTGTGGGTCACTCCGCCTCTCCTAACTATACAGCTATCCCTACTCAACCTGTGCAAAATTCTTAATATTATTCATCATTAACACTGCTTATAATGAATATTTATTTATTTTCTTAATAAAATTTGAGCTCCAGATCAAAAGGGATTACTATGAGTCTGTGAATAGTTACGTACAAATTAAAGGGAAATACACTCAGTCTATATAGTCATATCCAAATAACACCCAGGCAATTCTATTGTGAGCTGGATACTTTCTAGACATGCTAGTTTATGAATATATAGTATACAGGAAAATGCAACTCCATAATAGTTATGAATGCTTTTTTATTTTGAAATGTTAGATGCACAACTGTATCAAGTCTACCCAAAAAGCTTAGCTTCAAGAGAGGCAACAGATACATCTAGTCAACAGACTAAAAGTCAACACCAGGATTTCACCAGTGTTTCTTTTTAAACTAATCCATTTTTACTTCACACTGAAGTGGCCAACGACCACATACACATACTCCTTGTATAAATACAAGGCCTTACCCCTTTTTTAAAATTGTCACTGTACCAATCACAGCTGTGTAAGAACTGGTTAAATTCAGGGGTACTTTCTTTAAGTCATATACCTTTGTCTCACCAAGTTTCAAGTGCTAATAATACAGGCAAAGCAAATATAAGCCTAGGGCCTGAGAGGATGTACTAACCTATCCATTTTATAACATGATAAAAAGACAGTGGTGGTATTTCGGACCTTTAGAAGACTAAAGCAAAGGAGAATACAGCACTGAGTCCAGTTTTCAAAAATACTGTCCAATTAATATTATTTTATAAGCTTGATATCATTCAAAACCCAGCAACAGAGAGCTTCATCACCCTGAAAGCCAGCCTTACATTAACTAAATAAACTTAATTTATTCAGCTTTTCAAAGAGAAATTTTGAGGTAGTCCTTATCCCATTCTGTAAGTACACACATGGAGAGGAGAGATCTGATGGTAGGTTTTTTGATCTTCAAGACAAAAGGATACTAAACTACAACAAATGAAGCAAGAACTAGGCATATTAAAACCAGCTGGGAAATTATAACTTTAAAAAGAAGTCAGGCTAGGATATGCCAGGTGCTTAGGAAACTAACTACTAAAACAGCCCACTAATGATCAAGTTGTTAATCTGTAACCTTAAATCTTTAAGATTAGATTTTTTTAAGAGATATGTTCTCACTAAATCACAGCATTGTAAATTTGATGAAAAATTTTCAAATAAAATGCCATACCTTGTGTTATGAAGACTAGCTAGATGATCATGGTCCTCTGCTGTCATAAAAAAAATCTTTTCTAGTGCTGATAATAATCCTGTAAGTTGTGTTTTATTAAAAATAGATAACTTTGAATTCAAGACACCATAAGAATATAGATTCTATATGAAACTATAACAGAATACTATCTATAATTTATAGTGGAACAGTAATTTATCCTTTCTGCTCCCACCATCTCTTGAATAAAACATTTCACAGGTTTTACTGTGGAAAAAAAAAAAAAAAAAAAAAAAAACCTCACCA
>NDXB01019963.1:136305-148190 GCA_002631895.1 Agapornis roseicollis | reverse complement strand
AGAAAAAAAAAAAAAAAAAAAGAATCCTTTGAATAATTCTGCAGTGCAATTCTTTAGAGTGGTTTAAGGACCCATTACACAATTTCATGTACTTTCTAAGATAATGGTGACAGATAAATGCCACAGCTGCAAGTTTAGTCACTTATTCAAGTGTATGCTTGACTGAGGTATGGGCAAGCCAGACAGGCACAGGCCACCAGTAACTTTCCTTCGTAGGAGCATCTACTGAATACAGATTCATTCCTTGCAGTTTTCAGAACAAGAGGAATTAACCAGGACACTAAAGCAGAGAAATATAGTTCTGTGCTAACTACCTCACATTAAAAATGGCTTGGAATGAAGGTAGCCTATCTGGCAGAAAGGCCACATTTGCTTTATTTTTCTACTTGCAATTTGTTATATAGCTATTTAATGTTTTCTTTGTAAGCCTGACTATGCTGGTTGCTGCTTTCTAGAGATCAGGGGAACTTCCTGGCTGCAACCAAATGTTGCTGAAAGGTAGTTCTGAAATACGGATTGGGAGATAAAGCAAAAAGTTTGCAAGGAGCAGCATTCAAGTTTCTGAGATGCTGGAACTGTAGAACTACCTGTATAGAGTTTGAAGAGATTATGTGGTTTGCAGAATAGTGGACTACTGGGCTAAGGGAAGCTTATTTTGCAAAATAGTCAGTGGAGATTTGTTTTAAGTCTAATGGTAAGAAGACTTAACCCTTCTGTTACTCAGAAGGAACTACCTGCAGTAAAGGCTAGAATGGCTGACTGCAGAACATTTTAATCTTCTCACATTAAGGAAAGAGCTGTGGAAAGATTCACCTCAATGTTCTGATATCCACTGAGGTAAACTTTAAGTTAACATTAAACAAGTAAAAAGTAAGCACACAAACTTGAATTAAACATTAACTGCAGAAAATGCTGATGATTGTAGGTCCTTGGCTCTTGTACTTGACTCTAGAAGGGAATTAAAGAAGCATTTATAGAGAGGGAGGTTCATCTCAACTTTTAAACATTGCCTGGGAACACCTCTGAGGTGATAATAACAGCCACAGATAAGTCAGCCTATTGTTATAGAGTTAGTATTCTCCCTTACAGAAAGGATATTCAAATCTAGGAAAAAAAAAAAAATCTGACTTAATATGAACCTCCTTCATTGATCCAAATTCTGTGGTCACATACCAAGATCAATGCCAAATGAAGAGGACAGTCAATGAGAAATTCAATGACTGAATGTTCTACATCTTTTAAAAAAGGTCAGTGCAGCAGGCTAGCAGCTAATGAGCCACAAGCAATTCAGCTGTGATGCCAGTGCTAGGCTATACTGCATGACTGTCAGAGGGGATCTGCTGTTTTGGTAGGCAGTCCAAACCCTCAGCTATAGCAGAAATGATATAATAAAAGGTGCTGAGGATATTATGAGATCTCTCTAGAGACCAGCTGCATACCCACACACTTCCAGCACCCCTGCAAAACTTTTGTCATCTCTTTCAGATGGAAGAATTGCTAAGGATTCCTGTTTCTTAAATCTCAAAGGTATTTCACAGATTCATTGTGTTTCCATGTGTGCTTTGCAGGGTCAGGAGAGCTGACTACTTCTGAGGTACAAGACAATATCTTTTGTACGGGAGAAAGTTGAAATTGTCCCTAAGAACTGAGATACCAGAAGCAGTAGGGAATTTTCATTGCAACAGAAAAGCTTTTTGAAAAATACTGAAAAAACCCCAAACAACCAAAAACCAAAACTGATACAAGTATTACTAAGGTACTGAGAAACAGATCGATGAACTGAACTGATTAATTTTTCCAGTGGGGGGTATGTGTTAGGGTTTGCATAGGTGTAGTCTCTGCTATTACTAGAAACATCATATTTTTACAATAAAATATTTCACAAAGAAAGGTTATAAGCAGCTTAACAATTTCTAAAAAATTGTACACTACAGAAGAATGAATTTGCAATAAATATGTTACTTTTTCTTCTGGTGGTCCATAGTCATTGTATGTTAAGACATGCCATTTAGTCATAAAAAGTATATTTAAATACTTCAATTAATTTCGGCTAGGGAAAAAAAAAAAGCCCAAGGTAAATGCTTTTCTTCTGATACAAGCTACATACTTGTTAAGCTGATGTGTAACTAAATCTAGATCTGGAATCTCTAAAACATTTAATTACAGTTCAGAATACGTCACAGAATTTTGAACCGAGCAACTCTATTATCCAACAGAATTATTTCAAATTTGCTGTTGTGTAACATAACAGAGGGAACTGTGTGAACCTGACCTCAAGATGCCTCAATTTTTCTGTGAAAGTGCTGGCAACCCACAATGCACTGTTCTTCTACACCACAGGCTTTGCACCAGTTGGTTATGCAAAGGGTATTAGTTTTACTAATCCACATCGCAGCAGGTAACTTTACAGTAAACTTTAGTTTTAGTGGGGCCTTCCACTATAACAAGTGGAGAGGAAGAAAGGAGTCCTGCAGGAGGTGGTTTAGGACACCTTAAAACTCTCTTGCTGACTTTGAGTGGAGGCACAGTAACAAGGCAACAAGTCACAAGGCAAAATAAATCCTTTAGGGGATAGTTTAAAGAGCTTATTTGATGAGGAAAAAAAAAAACCAAACAAAACCAAATAAAAAGCAATAAAGAGGAAAAGATCTCTGAATTGATACAGATTCCTCTCTTAGAAAGGAAGTGTGGACTTGAGGATCAGGTAGTGAGGTGGATCGAGAACTAGTTGAAAGGAAGAAGGCAGAGAGTTGTGATCAGTGGGGCAGAATCCAGCTGGAGGTCTGTGACTAGCGGAGTCCCTCAGGGGTCGGTGCTGGGACTGGTGCTGTTTAATATTTTCATCAACAACCTGGATGAGGGAACTGAGTGTACCCTCAGCAAGTTCGCTGATGATACTAAACTGGGAGGAGTGGCTGACACACCAGAAGGCTGTGTTGCCATACAGCAAGACCTGGACAGGCTGGAGAGTTGGGTGGGGAGAAACTTGATGAAATTCAACAGGGGCAAGTGTAGAGTCTTGCATCTGGGGAAGAACCCCATGTACCAGTACAGGTTGGGAGTTGACCTACTGGAAAGTAGTGAAGGGGAAAGGGACCTGGGGGTCCTGCTGGATGGGAGGATGATCATGAGCCAGTAATGTGCCCTTGTGACCAAGAAGGCCAATGGCATCCTAGGGTGCATTAGAAAGAGTGTGGTTAGTAGGTCAAGAGAGGTCTTCCTACCCTTCTACTCTGGCTTGGTGAGGCGTCATCTGGAATATTGTGTCCAGTTCTGGGCCCCTCAGTTCAAGAAGGACAGGGAATTGCTTGAAAGAGTCCAGCGCTGAGCCACAAAGATGATTAAGGGAGAGGAACATCTCCCTTATGAGGAGAGGCTGAGGGAGCTGGGTCTCTTTAGCTTGGAGAAGAGGAGACTGAGGGGTGACCTCATCAACGTTTACAAATATGTAAAGGGTGAGTGTCAGGATGATGGAGCTAGGTTCTTTTCAGTGATGTCCAGTGATAGGACAAGGGGCAATGAGTATAAACTGGAACATAGGAGGTTCCATGTGAACATCAGGAGAAACTTCTTTACTGTGAGAGAGACAGAGCACTGGAACAGGTTGCCCAGGGGGGTTGTGGAGTCTCCTACATTGGAGATATTCAAGGCTTGCCTGGACAAGTTCCTGTGTGATGTAATTTAGGTTACCCTGCTCTCGCAGGTGGGGTGGAGTAGATGATCTTTCGAGGTCCCTTCCAAACCTTAGGATTCTGTGATTCTGTGAAAGGTACTGATAGTCAGTTGCATGCTTAGAAGAGATGTGTTTGTAGACAATTGTCAGTGCCCTGGGTTCAGCAGTAGCAGTCATTTTTCTCCTTCTTAGTAGCTGGTGCAGTGCTGTGGTTTTGACTTTCAGCCTGGGAACAGCACTGATAACACCAATGTTTTTAGTTGCTGCTCAGTAATGTTTACTCTGACCAAGGACTTTCTGAGTCTCATGCTCTGCCAGGGAGGAGGGGAAGCTGGGAGGAAGCAGAAACACAACATCTGACCTAAACTAGCTGAAGAGTTATTCCATACCACAGCACATCATGCCCACTATATAAACTGGGGTCAGTTACCTGGAAGGGCTAGATCACTGCTTGGGTCAGACTGGGTATTGGTTAGTGGGTGGTGAGCATTGTACTCTCTCCCCTTGTTATTTCTGGTAGCAGTAGTGGTAGCAGTATTATATATTACTGGTAGCAGTAGTGGTTTGTGTTATACCTTAGTTACTGGACTGTTCTTATCTCAACTGCTGGATTTTACATTCTTTCAGTTCTCCACCCCATTCCTCCGGGAGCAGGGAAAGGAAGTGGGGGGAGTGAAAGAGTAGCTGCTTGTTTTCTGGGTTGTCAGCTGGACTTAAACCATGACAACAATATATGTATTCCCTCCATAGTTTTAGAGATTTTTTTGGACTCAGTTGAAAAAATCCAATAGTCTAAATGATGATGAGCTGAAAAGTCTGAATTACATTTTTGATGACACCAATTAATAATTCAGCTGAATGAGTTTCCTCCTAAAAAGGCACCTGACCTAAATGACAACTCACTGATTTCTATTGATGATACAGTCCAGCATTTGCTGTCAAGTTAAAAAATTAAAAACTGACAACAAAGAAACCTTGAACTATCAGAGATAGTGTGCCCACAGCTGTGGAGGATGTTATATCCAGGCTGGAGCTATTTCTATTTTCCAAGCAGCTCATCAATCTCTTTCTCCCTGACAAAATATTTAACCTGTGTTTTTTCACAACAGGTTCTAAAATAGGCAATTAGACAACACAATGTTTTCCTCAGGTTGATGCATTATGTACTAAGACACAATTGACCTTCAAGGCACAAAACATACCAGAAAACAGCAACTGTTCATAAGCTGTTAAAATGCTGGAATGAACTCGGATGCCAGAAAAGATGCTTTCAACCACCTATCTTGCCTCCATAAGTAGATGACTGTTCCTTCACTCCTACACTACGTTAACTTAAAGGAGATCTTTTACCATATAACTAAACTGTATTACAGGACCAACATAAAATTTATTTTTAATTCTGGTAGCCTCTGAGGTGAGAACTGCACTTCTGGATTGCTACTGAAATGTTTAAAGGTTTTTAGACTGTATGCATGAGGAAAGAGATGAGGTAGAGTAAATGGTTTGTTTTTTCACCATTGCTGTTACCTATTTTTAACTGTTATGTGGACATCTGCAAAACAGAGATACTGGTTTTTCTAAGGAATAACAACTGGAGGAAGAAGTCTGGTTAGATGCCTGCATTACAGTAGTCCTCTTAGAATATCAGTTTTGGGGAATAAAATTTTAGGTTATATGCCAGGCAAGCTGTGCTACCTACCATAAAATGGTATACAAATCTGCTGGCCTTAGCCTGCAGCCACTCCATACCTTTTTCTTTCCCTGTGGAGTGCAGATGGCAGTTTGTGTCACACCTCTGATCTTTTGCTGGAGGGATGCAGTGGTAGAAGTTGTTTGTCACTCTGAGTCGTGTTTCTCACCAGTGTTGTAGTTTAGGACTTCTCTCTCTTCTTCCTCTGATGATGTATTATATGTGGAAATCACTAAACATGTTTTTGCTGAGTAATGGCAGACTTTTTCACCCTTCCTCTTACATTATCTAATCTCCCTTTATATTTTAGTGTGTGGGAAGGGGAATGTAGGCTTGTCAGGATCATAATGCCCATATCAGAGGATATTTTTCCTCTTCAAATTATTTTCTTTTCCTTGTATTTCATATAGACAAATATGTGATAAGTTGAACTCATTTGCAAAACACTTCCTTCTAGGTCCTCTAGAATACTACCTGGATTTCAATGTATTTGAGAACCTGGATTTTCTCGTATTTGTATTAATGTCTTATTGTACATTCATACCTCTGTGCATATGTAATTTACAGAAATCTCTTGGGAGTCCTTTGCAGAAATTAGACAATAGGTCTAAATATTGACATGAGCATTATAAAATGACACTCCTACTGCATCTCATTACTTTGGATATACTTTCGATGTTATATTGTGCTCATCCCAAGCAAATAAAAAACATAATCTTGTCTCAAATAATCTATTCCATACAATTTCAGTCGTTTCTAATGATGTTTAAACCAGATAATTGTGTTGTGTCAGGAATGAATTAAGTTATTTTATGTGGAGTTATCAAGTCAGCAAACTTTCTGATCGGACATTCTAAATTAGACTGTATTTCATTTGTGTGGATTGTCACAACTTATCCTCAAAGAGATTAAACAAAAAAGCTGAAAACTTCTGTGATCCCAGTTTATCATCCTCAACATGCCTCATATATTATATATTGAACAAGCAGATGCACTTTGCAGAACAGAGAATTACCTACAATGAATAGCTAAAAGCAAGCTTCTTCACACCCATTTCTATGTTCTGGTCAGATGACATTATTCAGCACTATACTGCAAGCCAAGAATCACACTGAGATCCTACACTTGTTTTATGCATTTGTAGAAAGAAGTATCTCGTTTCTTATTTGTATACCCAGAGATACAGCAAGTACACCAAAATGAAGTGCACAGGCACTTAGACTGAGTAAACTGCTTTAAAGCAGATAAATTCCTGAATTAGGGTCTTAAATCATTCTCAGTTATAAAATTAAGGGACAGTACATAATATAAGTTTATAAAGCTGTATTTTGAATGGCTAGTATTCTTCAAAATCAGATACCTGATAGAGAAAGAAAAAAGCATCCTTTTGCAAAGAAATCTATGCAGTACCAGTGATTATACATACGATTAGAATCTTTTTCAAATACTTACAAAATTACCTACTTTGTAACTTCAGAATAGAAAATTCAGGAAATTTCCATCTGCATAAACATTAGACATGTTATTTATGTTCATATCACTGTTTATTAACACAGAGCTACTCTTAGATTTGATAACTCGCTGAATTAACAGTCTAGCACCAACAGTTCAGGTATTATATCTTGTTATTATCTGCAAGGAGTGTTAAAATGTGTTATATAATATTTTAATGTCAATTTGACTTTGTTTGGTGTAATAAAACAGCTCTGTTGTGCTTTTATGTATGTTCTTTCTTCTGAGTTCTCTGAAAGCATAATAAAGAAGAGTAGTTTGTTTTCATACCAGGAGCTGCAGAGTAAAACTTCATCCAGTTATAACATACCAGGGGCAGAAGCAGGGCAGGATGTAAACAAGATTATATGAATTGGTATTTGTAGCTGAGAAACTAAAAGGTTCAACTAAAAGGTTCAAATATACAAAATGTAGTGATGCTATCTAATAAGTGGCCTGAAGCAAGACTGGATGTGCACAGAACCATCTGTTTTGAGCTGAAAAGGAATAACTTTGTACCAAATGCAGTGTTTATATAGGTAAAAGTTCCATTGGCTGCAAAGGAATTAGTTTGGACATAAGGTCTGATTTTGAAGTAATTATTTCAAGTTGTACCTATTATTTTGAAGCTACGTTTAATTAAGTATTGTCAGTTTGGAGAATTCAAAACTCTAAATAATGGATTTCCAGAACAAGCCTGATCAACATCTGCATGATACAAAATGGAAGTACAACTTGTGGGCTGGACTTTCAAGTATGAGATGGGTAGAAAGGCTTTCCGCAGGTAAATTAAGTAAAAACCTCCTAGGAACAAGTACTAAATGTCCTACCCCTACACTGGAAATCTATCATGACAAGAAACTGATATTGAGATTATGTTGAATTTAATGTGAATTACACAGAGCATTGTGCAAAAAACAGAGGAAGGAACTGTACATCCTGAAGGACTTTTTTGGTTTTAGTTTGACAGGTATTTTTAGTTTGTTTTCTGTTTGTTTGTTTATTTGTTTAGGGGTTTTTTGTTTGTTTGGGGTTTTTTTCTTGTTTTTGTTTTTTCTTTTGGTTTGTTTGTTTGCTTGGGTTTTTCTTTTGTTTTGGGTTTGATTTTGCTTTTTTTTGGTGTTTTGGGTTTTTTTTCCCTCAACAAAAGCTTATTTTAAAGCTAGAATCACCACCTTCATTGTCAACTCTTGTGTTCAACAATTATTTTGCAGAAAATCCATTCGATTTTAGTTTAGATTCTTTCAGGCAAACTTTGTAGTAACTGCAAAATACAGTGGCAGTAACTCATGTACTCAAGAACACACTTTCATTAAGCAGGCACCCCACTATTGCAATAATGTTGCCTTTTGACATGCCTTCTCACAGAAATTATTGGATTAATGACACTGGGAGGAATCCTGGAGCTTGTCCAAATGCACTTACCTTCTCAACACTTTCCTCCTTAAGTCCTCTTCAAAGCTGTGGCACTACTACCCTGCATGTCCTTACTTTAAAGCTGGTTTATTTAGAGGCCAGCAAAGCAGGCACCATGCTAGTTAGTAACCAAGTACCTTCAACATACAGATCTGTTCCTGAGGTGGGAATGCCAGCTTCAAATGCCCATAGAGATACGAGGACATCACAGACAAATCCAAGTCTGTTTGCTGATAAGACTAATTCAGCACCTGAGAAACTCTTGCTCATAATGTGAGACCAGTCATACTTCTGGTCCTCTGAAAAGTGACCACAGTTTATCTATTTATTTATTTATTTATTTATTTTGGCTTAAGAGTCATAAGATTATTACACAAATCTGCATTTTTTTTGCACAGTTCTGAAAAGATAATATGGAGCAACTTCTTTGTGAGGTTTCTTATACTCTTGTAGAGGACAAAATTAGGTCTCTCCCTTCTCTTCTCTTCCACTGAGGCATTCTGCAATTTCCCAACTCAGGAAGACTTGGGAAGGAAGGTGTCATCTCTCTATAGAAAAGTCAGGTTATCTGTCCCCTGCACCATTAGATGTACACATAGAATAATTCTGTACATTAAGGATGGTGGCATACCAACCTTGGTCAGCAGCCAAGCCACTCACATAGCCATTTGCTCACACCCCCCCCCCCCCCCCAGGGGGATAAAGGGGGGGGAATAAAAAAAAAAAAAGGCAAGAAAAGTCATGGGTCAAGATAAGGGCAGTTTAAAAGGTAGAGGAAGGCTGTTATTGGTTTCGATCCTTTTTAAGAATACAAAGAAATAATAAATCTAGTAATAGTCCTTTGAATAACTGTGGGACATTTGGAAAAATCTAGCACTGTTCATCACAGAGGGGCATCTGGTCCCTTTTAAACTGACAAAACTTGCCATCATATTAAACACAATATATTGTGAGTTTTCACTAGAATTTTGCATTGTGTACAACACAGCAACAACTTCTATAAATATAACAGAAGCTTGAGGGTAGTTCTAGGAAAGGAAAAGGCATTCTGGTGATGCAAACACCAATGAAATTTGAGTTTTATTTCCAAGAGGGAGATAACAGTAGGATACTACAGACAATATTGGGTTACTTGGCCGCTGAGGCCCATTGCCAGCAGAATGGCTGCGTGGGGTGGAGGTGTGGAGGAGTTCTTCAATGTCCTGGACCTGGTGGAGTACACCAAGAACCAGCCTTGGTACTGCAAGGTCTTCATCCCCAGCTTGGGGTTAAGCGCTGACAAGTACAATGTGGCCATGCAGCTGCTGATCGGAGGAGTCACAGGATGGTGTACCCGATTCGTCTTCTAGAAATTTGGAAAGCTGGCAGCAACAGCGGTGGAAGGTGGCTTTTTCCTACTTCAGATTGCAGATCACACGGGATATATCAAAGTGGACTGGAAGCTGGTAGAATGGGACATGAACAAAGCCAAGCAGCAGCTAAGCTTTCACAGCAGTGGTAATAAAATGTCTCCAGAAGTGAAAAGCAGAGTGGATGAGGTGATCATATTTCTGAAGAAGAAAGTTATTGTGACTGGAGGGTTTGCTGGAGGCTTCTGGCTCAGAATGGCATCCTAGAAACTGCATTTGACTCTCCATGCCCAGCCTTCCCTGCCCTCCTCTACTGTTGTTTTCTCTCACTTAGAAGTCACAGGATATTGCAAACACGCACAGTTTGTTCTGTGAAAACAATAAATTTTTGAATTCCTGAAGTGAGCAGCTCAAGAGAGGACTCCTTCAACACCTGGGCAGGGGGGAAGCTCAGCATCCAGGAGCCTCAACTCAGAGCAGCGAGAGCCACAGAGGGACACTCAAGGCCTCAACAGAACTTGCCCAGGAGCCGGCAGCTCAGCTGACAGAAGCAGGGACTCACAGGGGGCGGAGCCAGAAGGAACGGCACCAGCCCTGATTGGGTAAAAACCCGCAGCAGGGACTGCAACCTACCAGGAACGTGGAGGGACAGATCACGGGGACTGGCGAGCACCCGCCTTATGCCCAGGGCCCTGTCTGGGAGCTCTGCTCTGGCTGCTCCGGCAGTGGCCAGCGTAGGCAGCCAGACAGAGCCGATGAGAGGGGAGGTGTAGAGAGTGGATGTAGAGAGCGCCTGCACTGCTCTGGTGAGGGGAGGGTGCACAATGGGCAGGGCTGCAGTCGGTGCTCACTGGTGCAGGTCCTCCTGCAGCAGGGTCTCAGCTGCGGGACACTGTCAATACGCTGCGAGATGTCAGGGAAGCTGAGAGGAAACAGGAATGCTTGCTCCAGGACCAAACTGTGGAGGGGCCTCAAGCATACACTGTAGCTCACAAAGGAAAGAAGGAGGCCGTTAAACCAGGAAGCTGGGGAAAAGGGGTAGAGCAGTTGATGTCATCTACCTGGATTTGTGCAAAGCGTTTTACACTGTTTTGCATGACACAGAGTCATATAGAATCATAGACTAGTTAGGGTTGGAAAGAACCTTAACATCATCTAGTTCCAAGCCCCCTGCCATAAGCAGACATCAAGTGCTCTACCCCTGTCTATCAGTTCCGTAGCCCCATCATAGAAGGCCACCAAATTGGTCAGGCAAGATTTCCCCTTAGTGAAGCCATACTTTACAAAATAAAGCTTCAGTGCTTCTATTATCAAACCTCCTAACCCACATCCATATATTAATTTTTAATTACATGAATTTTAATATTCTTGGTGTTGACCATTGTAGATTGTCCTTGTTGCTGATTTCATTCATTGCTATAATAAACTTGGTCACTGGTAAACAAACTGATAGCTTTTTTTCTTTTTTTTTCTTTTAAAAACAAAGGATTTTCTGATAATTCTTAGCCTCAGCTAAAAATTGATTTGATATAAAGAAAGATCTGTTTTTACAAAATTTCCTAATATTCCTTTATAAAAACTTCCAGAATATTGGTAAAATGCTGTAATACAATGCCCTAAAAATAAATAATTTTGTACTACCTTGATACTCTGTCAGTCTATTTGCCTTTCTCCTTTTATAAATTCATCGTTGGCAGATTTTTGAATGTATACAAAATAATTCTGATTCTTCAATCTTTTAATTATTATTCAGGCTTTTATTGTCTCATTTCAGTTACTGAATTACTTCATAACCCCTTAAAGATGGCATGATTTAATTTTTATACTCTTACACAAAGTATACCATCACTTACTATGGGCAATAGAATTTTGTCAAATAATGAAAGTGTGTTATATAGCTATTCTCTAGAAATAATTCTATTGATTACCTGAAGAGACCACAGTCAAAACCAGATATATTTTCTTCCAAGAGCTTGAGACGTAACTTTTCTTGTTTGTTCCATATCTTTTTTAACTGCTAGTAAGAGTAAAAAATCACTTTAAAATGGCTCAGCTGTATTTCTAAAATGAGTTGAGTGCAGAGAGAATTAAAAAGTCACAGTACGCATATTAAATGACCCCCCTAATTTAGTATTAGTCCGAACATTCATCTTGCTAACTCCTTTCTTATTTGCAGGTTGTGGTGATGTAATTGTTTCAGGCTTTGGATAAATTTCAATATAAACAGGATGAAAGCTATGTCCAAATGAATGCACAGAAAGAAAAA
>NDXB01019963.1:125568-136077 GCA_002631895.1 Agapornis roseicollis | reverse complement strand
AAAAACAAAAACCAAAACCCACAAAAAACAAAAACAAAAAAAAAAAAAGGAGCTTCTATTGAGACCAGTGTGGCACCTAAATCTTTAGTCCAAGTAATCTTCTTGCATGAGGAGGAGTAATGCTTCTTGCATGAGGAGGACAAGGACAACCATGATGGTAATGTGATGAACCTGGTCCACATAATGCTCACATCAGCTGACAGCAATTCCATTGGATATAGGTGGTGTTATTTTCAAGTAGTCCTGTGGCAAGAAATGGGGAGAGAGAGGTAAGGTTTTTCTGGAGCTCAAAAACTGGTTTTTTTATCATACCACAGGTTTTTTTTATAACCACAGTGGGCAGTAGCCAGAGCTGAGAGGTAGAGAAAATGTGTGAGTGGGAAGCCAAATCTTAAGGAGAGGAGTTTCAGCACAGGTGGAATCTGCCAAGAGTCCTAGTAATTACTTTTTTAGCTCCACTGCAGGGAAAATTAGATCTTATGTTAACAAAATTTGGTTTTGTCGATTTATTAAAGGCAATGGGGAAGCCAGAATAAAATAGGATTCAAGAACATGGAAATTGCAGACTTTGGGTCCAATCTACTGTCCTCTTTCTTCAAATGTCAACTTCTTGCAGTGTATGTCAAGGCTTGGAAGTAATTTCTATTTGCAATTCTGCTGAGATTTTATCCTGGAGAACGGCTGAACAGCTCAGAAAAGACAACAGAAACTTGGCACACAGCTCGGTAATTGTGTCCTATCTGAATCACTGAAGGTTTGATAAGAGCACACTGAACACACAGGGTGGCTTTGTGCCAGGCTATAAATATGCTTTGGAATAATTTAAAACCATTCAGAATCCATTGCTAAGTTTTACAAAGATGGATATCAGAACAGCCCTTATTATAACATTATTTTCTCCTTGCCATAAAGTGCATAAGACAGAATATTCATACTCTTACCTCTAAAAAGAGTTACAACAGTACACTCCAGAAGTGGGTAAAATTACATTTCCCACATATGTCACTACCTAACCTAAAATGCCTATGTTTGATCACTAAAACCTTTCTTCTGACACTAATTAAAAAAATTATGAGAGAAAAGTGCAGAGAAGGGAATGTGAATTTCAAGTAAAAATATTAATTTCAGGTAGAGATGCTGTTAGGGAGAAAAGTGGAAGAGTTCTTGGATCCATTAAGTAGCTGACATGTTAATAACCAAAATTCTGAAGATAATTTCCAGATAAAGTTCTACCAGCAGTCACTTTGAACAATTTCTATACAAAAAAAAAAGTGAAGTGTCAGCATCTAGCAAGAATATAAGTCACAGTGTCAATCACTGGAAAGGATGAAACAGATGAGGAGTGTCATTTACATAGATTATATTCAAGATAGAATATTGAAATAAGTAAATGCTTCTATGTATCACTGTTATAATAAAAATAAAATTCCCTATGCAAATGTATAAAAGTACTAAGAATACTCTCAAAAAAGATTGGTTTTAAAACAGTGGCAGAAATATTCTTGGTTTTGTGACATAATGTTGATGTTAACCACTGAAAAAGAAAGTTTTCATTTTATACTGATTTCACACACTACCTCCTTTTTTTGTTTACTTTTTAAACTGCTGCATCCCATTCTGATATTCACTGCCCAAACCCTTTTCATCCTTGTTTCCTTAGCCTATACCCACCATACTATAACTCACAAACACTTTCAAAACCTCCTTGTCAACATTCAAAGTCCTTTCTCCTTGAGAAACTTTGCCAGAGGACACTCTTGGGCTGTCATAATATTTATTAATAAACCACTGCTCTCTCTTTCTTTCCTCTAAAAGACATGGAATGTGTCAAGGACTTCCAAGAAGGTTCTAGGTCTCACCATGGCATGCCCAAGTGAGCTGGGAAAGGTTGCCCATAAGTCTAATCTCCAGTGAGAATTGTTTTTTCTTTTTCTAAGAATATACAATTTTATTTTCTTTTTCAAAGTCTACACTTATAATAAAAGGAAGACTCCTACTTGTAGAAATTCAGAGCTGTGAAACAAAGATAAATGGCTTGGAATTTAAAATTTAGATGAGACATCAGAAAGAGATTTTTAGCAGGCAACACCACTGAATAATAAGAAATTACCTAGAGACTGCTGCACTGAGCTGGTGAGATTAAGCATGCTTGTGGCAATAAAAAACAGGGAAATTCTGAGTGTGATTTATTGGATGAGATGTCCAGATTTTTTTCATCCCAGAGGTTTAAGGTTGTGATTCAGTCAAGCTCAGTGAAGATAGCACACATTTTGCAGAAAATTTAAAAATGAGACAAAGATCATATTTTTTCATGGATTTTTCACCTTCCTCTTATGTCTCTTGTATCTCTTACTATTAGGATGAAATGTTTTATTGAAATGCCATGCATGAAGGAAAAAAAAATTTCATTAACAGGAACAATAGAAGATTTCTGTACTCTAAAAGTTATAAAACACTTTGTCTGAATACAGCGGAAGGTATTTTGCCAAGTATGTCCATGGCTCAGTATTCACTGCTAAGCTGAAACAACAAGATCTAAAATTTAAATCTTTAAACCCTCTGTATCATTTTTTTTTTTTTTTTTTAAATTATTTTTTAAACTCAGAGATCATTTTTCTGAAACTGGAATTTACCATGCGTTAATGAACTCTGACTAGTGGCTCATTATCACATGAAGAAAAGCANTAAATTTTTTTTCCCCTTGTATATTTTTTTTTTTTTTTTTTTAAATTTATTCCAACTGAAGTTGAAAAAAAGTACATGGGAACTCCAAGCAACCATATGAAATTATTCTTGTAACATAGCTATTCATAGATACTAAAATGATTTACTGTAGAGGAAAAGGTATCCACTTGTTCACAATCTTGAACCAAAAAAGGCTTCATATTTCAGTAGTCAATTACAGTAAATAACACTTCTATTGTTTGCTTACATTTTGATGGCTAAATAATATCTGAATTCTATCAATTTCCTCCACACTGTTGCTCTGCATTCCATTTTTCTACATCTGTTCTTTACTTAAATTAGATTAAAAGCTAATAGAAGAGATTAAATTTATGCCTTTTTGCATACTTATGCAGCACTCAATGCAGTCTGACTATAATCCTGATGTGCTTTTAATTGCTACTGCATTAACATCAGGAGGGTGTTCAAAATCTTTAATATTAAATTCTCAGGCTGGAAGATCAGTTTCTGTCCATATTACTTCAACTAAAAACTGCAACTTTGCTTCTGAGGTCTGAATCAGGCAGGTTCTTTCAGATAGATCCAGGCTTTAAAACTAAGATGATCTAAATTTTCCTAGAAAACTTCTCAGCTCAACACATGTCTTTCCAGGAAATATCTGAACTGCTAGAAAATTTGTTCTATTTTCCTTAACCTAATTTTTTCATATTGGAGCCCAAAATAAACATAACCAGTCATAAACCATCCTATGACGTTCATTCACACAGCACTTCTGATAATCAACTTGCAAATCTCCAGAATAAAATACAGGAAAAAATTCACATCATTTTGCAGATCCATAGCCAGGAGATCCCTGTTGGCTTCACATCTGAAAAAAATCAAACAAGCATGTTGTTTCTTCCAAAGGCAATGTTAATATATGCATGTGAAAGAGAAGCCAAGTTTCGTGAAGGTTTTTTAGATCAGAACAGTATACAATGAATTCACTGTTTCTGGTGAATCCCTTCAACTCTATAGAGAGATTTGCAATAGTAACTGAGGAATACAAATCAATAAATCCTTGGATTCCATAGCAAGACTCTATTTCAAGAGACATGAGAAATATGGGGAGGCTGCTGTCAGAATTTAATCTGTTTGCATGAAATTTGGAAAACCTGTGTTGATCTCTGGGCAAATTAGTTATACAAATGTTAATACCTGACATTTTTCTTCTCCATTTATGTGATATAAATTAAAGGATATCTCTGCTTTCAAGAATGTTGACAAAATATTCCTTCTGAAGAAATATATAAATAGGTAAGTATTATTAGAAGCTAAACTTGGTATTCCAGTGTAATAGTCATTGCACTCCCGAGGGCACAAATGTGAAAGGTTATCTGTGTTTTCTTCTCTTATCAGAACATACTGCAGGTTTTCAGATAGTGCTATCTACTGCCATCAGGGTAGGACAACATCAGCCGACCCTTCTCCTCTTTCCAAATTAAGCCTATCAGTCCAGCCCAGTTGGTGTCATATAAGGCTAAAAGATGAAATCAGCAGTGTTTAAATATGATTTTGCTCTCTCTAGTTAACTCTTGGTGGAACTTACTTCTCTGCCTTTAGTAGTTTGCCCTTGAAAAACACTTCAGTACTGTTAACAGTAAATAATAATGCTCTCTTAACCCCTTATAATGTGGAAAAATAATAAGTCTAACAATCATGTAAAAGAGCCATATCTGATATGGTGAATACAGCACAAATAAAGTAAAGAAATTGTAAACCTATATCACATACAGGAAACCTCAGTGTACAAAGATGGTCCTGCTTTCTCTTGGGAAGGAACTATTCTTGGGAAGGAACAGTTGCTTGAGAGACACTTTGTCATGACAGAAAACCTTTTTTTTTTCTGTACTTAGCTAAAATAATATACTTCTTTCCTTCTTTCTGTTGCTTCTTAAATGTATCTTCAAAGGCTATTGTTTTCTACTTTTTCTTAGCAGGAATTGACTAGAATGCTGAGTAGTTAGCATTGCATCAGATTACTGTGTATGGTTGTTGGTTTTTTTTTTAATTCTTGGGTGTTCAGATTTGTCCTGTAGTTTCTCTTATACCTTTTGAGATAATACAAATGTTAGATCTGCATGCCATTCCTGTACTTTCTGCCTGTAAATGAAATGACAAGACAGTTTACGGATCTGTAAGAAACTGACTATTAAATGTTTTCCAGAATTTTTTCTTCTAGGTCAGCAGTTTGCAAACAGTCTTTCAAATTCTATTAAAATGTTTTTTTTTCCCGAAGGGTCTGTGGATAACAAAAGGGAGAACATCTGTGCTTAATATTTTATTCCTTCAGAAAATCCTTCCAGTATATGTGAAAAAACAAGAACATCTGCTAGTGACCAGGTACTCCAAATTTCCCTTACTACTGAATGTTTTGAATAGGAATCTTATTATTGTAATTGAAAATAATGTAAGATTATATTGTAATAATGTAATATTATATATATTATAATTGAAAATAATGTAAGAAGTTAGAGCTGTTTCAGGCATTTATATGGTACTTAATAAATATGAAAGTAGAGTGGATTATCCTGTTATTGTTTTAAGTTGTTTTCCTAATCCACAACAATTCTATTCTATTAAGAATCTGAGCTAAGTTATACATATTTTTTTTTCTTTTGATATTGCATGGGATAAAGTTGTATTGAATATATTGAGATTTTCTCAAAACAAATTAAATAGCATTTCAGAATACTTGATCTTTGGGTGAATTCATGGTATTCAACAGAGATCCTTAAACCTCAATCTGTTCCAGGTTCCTGAACAATCTGAACAAACCTGAGCTTAAATTTCTTGAATAAAGAATCAGGGAATTAGCCTGTATATGACAACAGCTAGACCAAACTGCCACCAATTCATCTGTGTTAATTTCAGAAGGTGCCAAAAGGATTAATGCTAGCTGTTTTTGTGTGTGCTGGAAACAAACCTGGGGGCTGCCTGACTACTGTAACAGCTCCTGCAACAGGAGTGGCAGATGCCACAAAGTCTGTTGAGATCACAATGCCTTGACAAAATATAGAATGAAGATGCAAGTTTCAAAACAGCTGGTAAAATCAAAAGCAAAGTAACCTGAACTGATCTTTTCTGAGAACAGATGTCCAGAAAAAGAAACTGGAAGTCACAGAAAATAAAATTAAAAAAAAATCTAAATTGATATGAAATTGGTACTTAAAGGCATCCCTGCCTATGGCAGGGGGTTGGAACAAGATGATCTTAAAGGTCCTTTGCAACCCTAACTATTCTGTGATTCTATTATTCTGTGACACAGGAGAGGCTATATGTGGCTGTTGAGGTAAAAGAGGATCTAGCTCAAACATCATTAGGTTTATTGTCAGACATTTGAATTTGTAGTCCTATAGATAAAAGTAGTATATGACATAAGGTTTATACTTCTGGTATGTTCCTACAGGTCCAGAGCTGGGAACTGTGACTTTTTCTTTTCAACTTCAAAAGCTAAGAGCACACAAGGGTTGAACAGCTAGATCTCAGCACAGCAATCTGATTAGTATGTAACAGGGAACACACCCACATCTTCAAAAAGTCACAAGCATCCCCTCTCACTTTACTTTCTGTTCCAGTGCAGCCAGTCACAACGGAGAAAAAACTCTTATTATCTTGCTGTGAATGTGTACCATACACAACGAATTACGTACTCCAACAAAAGAATAGGAAAAAAAAAGAACTGCTTCAAAACCAAGGTGTAACTTCTGTGATTTGACTCCTTACAAACATATTACCAAAAGCCTCCCATTTTCAATGTAATCAAGCAGTTGCGCACAAGAACTGCTTTTCTTCTTCAGTGTAGAATATATAAGCTGTTCACTGAGAATCCTGGAAGTAAGTATGTTTTGTCAAAACTGACTTGGGAAAATAAATTATTTTTTCCTTGGTGTAGTGTACTGGGGCTTTGCTCCATGGCTACAAATAACCACACAGCAAAACAACTTGTATTAACAAGGTAAGGTGAGCTTTGCTCACCTACATTCAAGACAATAGTTCTGGTTTCTGCAGAATACATTAATTTAAATTATATCACAATAGGCCTGCCTGAGTAAGACCTGCACTACTGAATACAGTAAGAACAGGACTGGCTATACAATGTGGGGTTTCCGAAATAGTTTACTGTATAGTCATATATCTAAACTAAAATAAATTAGAACATGGTCTTCCATGTCCTCATATTATGATCAGTTCTGAAATACATGGATATTAATAGAGTTAAAAACTGAGTTCTATTTACTCCTGCCTCTGCTGACATTCTAGTCTGGCAATTGCACCACTAATGAATTAAGCATTTGAGTATGTTCTGCACTCTCAAAAGCAATTATTTTAGCCTTTCACATACTCAGACTCAGTACAGAACATAACAAGCACAGCTTTCTGTCAGGTTACTTCTGATGCGGGATGCAATCATTTATGGATGCATAACACACTTGTTAACAAACTGAACCTGAATAATTAAACTGTATGCATCACTTTACACTCACCTAATGTAGCAACATACTGGTTAGCAGATATCTGAGCACACTGGTAATGTAATATCCTATGTACATTATTTATTTTTTTTTCAATAGCTGATATCACAGTGAAATAGGTAGTTATTAAGGAGAAGATATAACCAAATTATGTCTTTAAATTGCATTAACAAAGTATAGCTTCTGTACATTAGTGGTGCTGTTGAAAGTGTAGTTTTAAAGCCTAGCAAAACAAGTCTGGAAAATTCATCAGGTTACAGATGCTGAAGGCTTATTCCTGCAGTACTTAAGCTGCATGGGTCTTCCCACCTATGCTAATATTTAGCCTTGTGTATAGATAGACTTTGGCACTGGAAATGTTTTAAGAAACAAGCTGATGGGCTGTCATGTATCCAAGAGGTAAATATGACAGTGAAAACATACATAGGCAGTGAAGTACAAAACCTGTCTTGGCATCTGCCCAATCATTTTACAGATCCAGATACCCACAGTTACAGTCCCCAGCTGCTTGTCATTACTTGCTTCCTGCAGGTCTGTGGGTTTTCAGATTTGTTCTTGTGGTCAGGTAATAAAGGAGGCTAAGTCCTCTACAGCTAGTAACTGTCAAGATCAGGTTTATCAGACTAAATTCTTGAAAATGTTCTTTGTGAACACAACTGATTTTTATTAGCTAAACTCAAAACCAGAAACGCACAAGTGGGAAGCCCTGTGTGTCTCATCTAATCAACTGGTTGTGTGTGAAACAACTGGAGGAAACAAGCAGGTAAGGATCTACTTCTTGAGAACAGTTTCTTGCAGATAGTGCACTAAAGAACATATAGCTGTGCCTCACCAACAGCAGTATTGTTGAAGCTGAGCTGATGTTATAGCAGCTAATCTTTCTCTTAAAGTGGGTATAGTATTCAAATTACCATGAAAAGATGCCTATGTCCAAGCTTGTTTTCAAAGTCCCCATGTTAGTGAAAAAAAAGAGGTACCCCTGCAACACAGTTCTCCCTTGTTCTACTGTAGATAACTAGCATGAGATTAATCTCATTCTAGAAGGTTCTTTCAATTCTTACAGTGAATGCTTGGACTTGCATAACAGATGCAGATATTTTCATTTGAGATATCTAAAGATAGGGAGAGTGATCCTTACCTGTGTATCATTATGTAAAAATCCCATGAAAAACTGGATTTTTTTCTGTATGACCGGTCATCTCTAACATGGTAATTCAGACTACTTGGATTTTTTTTTTTTTTTTAATCCAGATATTTGATAATTTAAAAGTCATGAGGAATTCTGGGAATGGAGATGTGGACCTCAGAGGTACATCTATTCCTGTATGGCATGCAAACTGTCTTCTGGAGGAGTGAAAGCAAACACTCTGACAAAGAACACTTTTTTGCATAATGACTAAGAGTGTTTACCCAGGAACTGATCTGCTATGCAGTTACAGTTATGTTTTACAACAAACCATGAATGCAGTTTCTCCCAAGCTCTGCATCTCATTTTAACCTAACTGAAATAGCTGCTCAGGTCCAGAAGAAAGCTAGAAATTAATTTTTTATTTTTCCACTTCAATCAGTTGATTTACATTTCCTATTGCCCAGCATGCTAAGGCTCATTAAATTCCCTTCACATGACATTAAGGCACTAAACTCCCCACAGTGAAGTTCACTCAGCATAATTTGAGGACTTTACAAGCCTTGGACATAAAAATAACCAAGTTTGGTTTTAAATCTGGTTTCAAGGCCTAGAATGAAGTTTATGGATTCCTCTCCGAAGGATAGGAGACCAGGAAGCAACACAAATGCCACATACTGTGTCGAAGCATATTTTTGTTGATTTCTCACAGACTGAGGATGAAATTACCCTTTGAATCTTAGGTTCACTGATTTGTCAAAGGCAGGCTTTGAAGGACCCCATTTCAGGCATATTAGATGCTTAAAATGTTATCAAGCATCTGTTTTCAAAACCAGCTCTCAAGTTCTAAAAGAGAAAGGACATAAAAAGATGTTCTTGAATAACAGGCTAAATGTGTATTGAGGTGCCTTCATTTATCTACAGATTAGTTACCATCTCCTCTAAATCACTCTAGAAAGTGCGATTTAGACGTTTTCATAGTTCTCTCCACAACAGTCCTATGGCCCGTGTTACACAGTTTGATCATTACGGAATTTTAAAAGTGTATAGGTACTATAACATTAGCAATAGAAAATTCCAAAGATCAGTCATATATTGGAATGGTTAGAATTATAGAATCACAGATTAGAATTTTTCTAGTTCCATAGTGACCATATTCTGACACTATCAGTCACTTGAAAGTATTTTATATTTGAAATAGCCAGATGAAGCTGACTTTATTATTCCAAGAGTTTGTTCTTATTCAGTGTAACAGTGATGATATTTAGACTTTCAAATTTAAAAACAGAGATGAAGAAACTGTGCCTCATTTACTCCTCCAAATAAGTACTTTAATTTTACTTGAAAAATAGTTGTATCAGTGAAGTCACTAATACAGGAATATCTTCCAAAATAGAATAAAATGCAAGTCCTACAATCTGAACGGAACACAGATGTTCATTTGCTGCTATGAGATTTTGAACATGAAAAGACACTGTGAATAGTTACTACTGTAATATAAATCTGTGCTCTAAATTTTAAACAGCTTTTTATTTTATACCTGGTATTAAACCCACGCAAAATCATGAAAATAAAAAAGACTGGAAAACAAATTAAAAAATCAGTCTTTGTTTTGGGTTTGTGACTGCCATGTGTGGTATGAATGACTTGGCCAGTTTTTCAATTTCTTCCCAGCTGTGCAACAACTCTTAGATGTCTAAATTAAACCCTTTTTGGCAAATCAATAACCATTTACATTTGGGAAACAGTAGTCCTCATCAAAAAGGGCCAGGTTGTGGGAAAATACTTACTCTTGATGTGGAAGAGAACAAGAAACCAAATCATTGAAGGAAAAATGCATTAATGAATCCATTTTCCACAGCTTCAAAGATGAGGGGAAAAATGACTTGGCTGAAGATAACATTATAATAACCATTTGTATCATGAAACAGACAAGAACTTAGTTCTTCTATCTTGAACCTAGCGCATGGTTTGACATTATTCTTTAAAAATAAGGATAAACAGTTCAGGCCTCTAGTCCCTGGAAACACTGAAAGCATTTGGCTTCATTGTTGTCTCTAGTCTGGAAAGATCTCTTGAATCGCTGTCAAATGGGAACAATAAATGTTTACTGATTTCCAGATATGGTATAATATTTTGGTTCCAAGTTTTTTTCTCCCTTTTTTTTTTTTTTTTTTTTTTTTT
>NDXB01019963.1:74567-113218 GCA_002631895.1 Agapornis roseicollis | reverse complement strand
GTTTTAAAAATATAAAACTCTTTTTTTTTTTTTTTTTTTTTTTGGTACAAAATAAGGACCATTTGTACAGTTGTCAGGTTAATACAAGTAGATTTTTAGAATACATTTTCAGGCATTTGTATGCTCAATTTCATGTACAACTGTAGAACAAATTACAACTTTTTTCTGTTCAGAAAGTTAAGAGAAATCTACTAAAGGTAAATACAAAATACCTCTAGTTCCTTTGCTCAAAACCACATTGTCTCCTGACTGTATGGTCCTTGAAACTCTGAGGAACCTGTGGGATTTGCTGTGGCAAAAGGTTATCCAGGAACCTTCGGAAAGATGCAAATGTTTCTTCATTTTCCAGGCACTGCCTACAGGCACATAATTTTCTATCACAAGTAAAGGTCCTCTATTTGTCATTGGATAAAGCAGCTATATTAAATCGGAATCTTTTTTCCCAGATAGTTCCTGAGAATCTATGAAAAGAAAGCCTCTTCTTCACGGAAATGCACACAATAACTTCTTCTTTTAAGCCTTTCTTTTGAAAATGGTATTCAAATGGCCTGAAATTTAAAAAAAAAATGTTTTCTTACCCCATCTTTGCATTTTATATAGTTAGATAGAGAATACCTGTACAGCTAGGGAACAATAGAACCACATAATGTTACAACAGCATTATGCAGTCAAAGTCATTATGCAGCTTAATAATGCTGGCAGCTGTGATGGCAGTAGAAAAGAGAAAGCTCTGTATCTTTATGCAACAGAACCTTTACAGCACTCACTGATTTCAGTGGATAACAATCCAGGACTTAATTATCAAGGAACATTGCTTTGTTTTCTTTATAAAACAGATCACTTTGGTTTCAAACACTAAAACGCACATTGGGTTTTATGTTGTTTTATTTAGTGGCAACATTTCACACTAATCTCTGAGGTGGGGCTCCAGCTTTTGAAGCTCCTATATAGGAGTTGTTTCCACAGGAAACTACAGTGATTTGGTTTTTTGTTGACCAAACTACCACATTTGCCCACCAGGAAAGAATGTAACTCATCAATCTTTCTGCTGGTGCAGAAATATATCTTACATAAAACTCTGTTTGTTGTACACTGTCACCCTAGTGCAATTTTAAACACTGCATAATATATAACAAAAAATGCTACTAATGCTACAGTATAATGCTCAAAATAAATGAGCAGGAAAGTAGTGGAATAAAAAAGAATAATAACAAAAAACCCCTGAAACTATAATGAATACCTTTTAAAACAATTAAACTTCCATCTTAAAATTCAGCACACTAATTAAAGGTTTTGTGAAAGTCTAATTTGTCTCTTCCAAGGTTATGCAAGGAAACAGTAAAAAAAAAATTAATTCTGGGCTTTCAATGAAGTAATAAAAATAAGGCCAGTTATTAGCATGGAGTCCAAAGCCATAAGCAACATTTTAGTGATATGCAAGTGCTCAGACCGAATTGCAGTATCCTTTAATGACCGGTAACTAAAGAACAATATTGTGTGCTAACACGTGCAAAATAAATTTAATTTTGTCCCATGATGAAATCAGAGCATTCTGGTTATTCCTCTGAGAACAGAGGCTGGAAAGAATTATTTTTTTTTTCCCCATGCTAAGAAAAGTTTGGTTTAATGCATCCTAGAGAAAAAAAGTTTTATCTTATACTTAATAAGTGCTCATACAGTTTATTGTAAAGGAAATAACTGTTTGATATGTGGGTCCCACTATCTTAGTTGAAAAGTCAATACAAGAATACAATGGGTCATTACACTCTGAAGGGTAAGTACAGATTCTTTTTGACAAGTTGGTGATTGTGTCCATTACAAGGCAACATCAAGTCGTTAATTTAATTTTCCACAATTGGGAAAAAGTGAGATGTATTTTTAAAGAATGTGTCACGATTACAATGTAATGGTTTCCTTATACTCTTATTATCATCTTCATTTGTTTATGTTTAATCTTTTCCCCAGCTATGAGTAACAAAATACTGAAATAAAACTGTATAGTTTGGGAACATTCTTAGTGTGTAAATTAACATGAGGTAAGCATTTTTGTACATCACAGGTATTATTTTTAATAAATAGACAAATTGAACTTACCATATTCTTGCAATATACATATAAGAGCAGATTGCTTCCTAAATATTTTTAAATTCAGGAATAAAAAGTCATATATAAAGCTTAACCCATTGAATTACATTCATGGATACAACTAGATTTTGTCCTTAAAAGGTGGTTGGTTATCATAGACTTTAAAAAGAACATCATGATGACCTACATACAATGCTTGCAAGTGCAAGTAATATGTATTAATCCATAGGTACATACAGCTCCTTGGAGATGTGACTGCATCAGTAAGAATCCTGAAGCACTCTTTTTTGTATTTTCCTTGATATTTAGCTTAAGAGGAATTTAACCTGATTCAACATGCTAGGTATTTCTATGAAAACCAAGCAGCTGGACAAAAAAACAAAAATCAGTTGTTTGTAGTCAGGTGTGAACTGATTAGTTATTTCAGCAGGCAAACAAGCCATAATAAAAACACCTCCATGTACTCTCAATTGTCGGAAATAAAACACTTTTATGTATGAAAGTTTTGCCAAAAGAAACAAACTTCCACTTCACTGTCACTTCCCCTCATGATTAAATAAATCTAAGCAAAGTGAAACAGTCAATTCTTTTAGATCTACAACAGTATGTTTCTTTCCAGGTTTTCTGATAAATTTAGAGAAAAATATAAGACCATATTCACAAAGCTGCCAGAACAAGATGAAAAGTTATTTTACACTTCTTTTTTATCAACTGCTTATTAGTAAGAGCACTCCAATTCTTTTCTCTTCCTCTAAGAGTTCAAAGTCCAGGTCTCACTTCCCAAAAGGCCCAACAGGTTAAAAATACATTGGTAAAACAGGAGAGGAACTCTCCTTAATCTCTCCTGTCTAGTCTTTTCTAGCTTGTATAAATAATTCATTTACGAATTATAGTTAGGAATGGAGGTTAGGTGCCTCTTCTTTCCAAATAGTATCAGGCTGGATTCATTCTCATTCTATATTCCAGTGAGTATTTAGGCACTTTATCTGAAAGAAGATTGAAAAGGAGGGAATGGGAGATTCACTGGTGACAAAATAACAATATAGTTAACATATCAGACATATGGTAAAACATCTGCTAGATTACCTATGGGATTTAACCAGTGGGTAACATAAGAGCTGGTGCAGAGTTGTGTGGTGGATGGTGAACTGACTGAAAACCAGCTGGCAGCTGACAGATCTGAGAAGGGAATAATCAAGCCAGGATCATCTACTAATAGAGTTAGTCAAAGATTAGTCATGGCAGTGATCTTGTTTAATATTTTCATTACACTGCATTTCATGAGGTATAAAAACTAAAGGCTAACTGATGAAATTTTTTCATAACACAATGTGAAGCAGGCCACAGTACAATACAGAAATGGATAAATATGATGGTGAACAATACTAAAGCAAGGTGAAACACTTAAGGAGGAACTAAAGTAAGTTCTGCTCTTAACAGTTGGAAGATAAGCAGCATAGTTTGGTGCAGCTGGATTTTTTTTTTTGGCACTAACATGACACTTCCATCAAATAACAAATGCAGTTCTAAGATATATGCAATGAGGTTCCCAGAGTACTGCAGGCCATATGACATAAGACAAAAAGTCTTGTTTGGTTTAATTCACTAAAATGAACTGAGATGTGATAAGATTGCTTTACATAAATAGATGGAGTGGTTAGGAGTAAACACAAGAGGAGAAGAAAAGCTATTTAAAATAAACAACAATGTTGACCTTATAAAAATATTTCTAGATGGGCCATAAATACATTTGAGATGGAAATTAGAAATTGTAATCATCAGAGCCAGAATATTCAGTAACAGCTTTTCAATAGGAGGAGCAAGGGCACTAAACCAAATTGGTTTTAAGATGAAGCATGTATTAGAAATAAAAATGTTGCATATAAACATCTGTTTCAACTAATGCTTGCCAAAACAGAGAGAAGTATCCAATAAAACCTTGACTGGTATCCTTGCCAAATTGCCCAGTAAATTGCAGGAGATCACAGCTTTTTAGAATCTATGACTCTGAGACAATTCCTCCATGACATCAGCTTTAGAACTGGGGACTTCAGAAGCATCGAGGGTCTCAGTTTGAGATATTTATCTGCTTTTTAAAATTTCAAACTCAACTTGGTAGTTCAGGAAGTTCAATGCTGTATTTTCAGATTCCCCTTTGTTGTGATGTTTTACATTGAGCTCTGGAAAATTTCTGGGTCATGGAAAAAATGATGTATTTTCTAGCTATCAGTTATGAGAATTATGAGGATGGTTTGGTTTATGCATTGGCCCTTACTGGGTGAGAGGAGGGTGACCCTAAAAGTTTTCCTGTTCTAGCTTAATTAACAGATACTAATTTCAGGGGAGATAAGATGCCTTCACCTGCCTGCTACTCAAATAATAATAGAAAGGGCTACAGCAGTTTAGATTTGCAACTCAGCATAATCCTCACACAGAGCAAATAGGACATTTAGCCAAATTTTCTATTTCAAACAGGAACTGCAGCAGTTGATAGGCCTACAGGAACTGGCAGGCAGACACCAAGCAAAACTTTATATTCTTTGCAGCAAAACCCATTAAAGAACCAGTCATATTCCAAGCAACAGCAGGAACAAAATACCTATAGAATCAAATACTTCAACAGTCTATAGCTTCTCTCAGAGAAAAACAGCAGAATTTAGTTATAGTGGAATTAGGTCTTCATTGCAAGAAGACAAAGATCAGATTTAGATTTGTTATTATCTGAGAAAACCTACTTTTCAAGAGAACTGCTCCAGGTGGTCTTGTCAGCCATAAAGCCAACGTCCATGCCAGCATAAATCTGCAACTGACACTGTACCATTTAGGCATGGTCCTGAGATGAAGTAGTGCAGAGTTGCTGCAAAAGAGCTTTGAGAGAGACTATTACCAAGAAGCCCATCCAGTTTAACAGTATGCACTCAGAACAGCACACCTTGTCCTCTGATGTGTTACAAGTTTTAGATGTATGTGGGGAGTGCTGCACAGGAGGCTGTGCCGGCAGACCTGGATGAGAGCACAGGCATCCTGACCCTCACCAGCTGCAAACCATGGGAGTACAGATGAATCAAAGTTAGAACACCAGATAATTTCCAAGAGCTGTAGATAGTGAAACAAAGAAATTACTGAAGATAAAGATGAGATGTTGTACCCGGGACTTTCCCAGGAGCTAGTGGAAAGTCCCCAATATGGGCTGAGGGGACAAAAGAATGTATGTTCAAGGAAAATGGAAAGTAACAATGTAGCAAGAAGTGGTAGCAGAAAAATGTGCTTATACATCTGGGCACAAATAAGTTAATTAAGCAAAGGAGCCTGGACAATTATGTGATTGGTTGAAAAGATGTGAGATCAGTAATGTCGTTGGCTGGAAAAAGCATATGATGTTACATGATGGAAAAGTACTGAAAAGAACTAACCACAAGGGTCTATAGAAGCCTGTAAGCTCACTAAATGATTTTCATTGCACCACAACTGGAGTCTATGCCTCCATTGCCACAGGTGTAGAGGCAGGAACTGGACCATAGAATCATAGAGTCATAGAATCATAGAATGGTTAGGGTTGGAAAGGATCTTAAGATCATCTAGTTCCAACCCCCCTGCTATGGACACAGACACCTCACACAAGACCATGTTACCCAAGGCTAATGTTGAGGACTCAGGAACTGCATCATGTTTCTACTGTGTTTCCAAAGCCTATGGGATATATATATCATCAGGAAAAGAGTGTTCAGACTAATCTGTTCTGCTCCAATCATAAGGAAAGCTTCCTTCTTTTGACTGTGACACTCTCTTGTGTAGATGTATCTTTGGCTCTTCATATTGTTATTTTAGATAATAGCTTTATAATAATTTATATTTGTGCAGCACTATGTTCTTACAGCATTAAAAAGCACAGTATAAAAGTATGCTGTCTTAAAAGCTAACGAAATATTCAAATGTAGTCTCTGCAACCATACCAGACTATAGTCTTTATTTCCATAATATGGAAAGATGCCATTATGCTGTCCTGGGCTCAGCAGTAGCAATCATTTTACTCCTTCCTAGTCTCTGGTGCAATGCTGTGGTTTTGACTTTCAGCCTGGGAACAGCATTGGTAACACCGATGTTTTTGTTGCTGCTCAGTAACATTTAGTCTAACCAAGGACTTTCTCAGTCTCATGCTCTGTCAGGGAGGAGGGGAAGCCGGGAGGAAATAGAGACAGGACACCTGACCCAAACTAACCAAAGGGGAATTCCATACCACAGCATGTCAGGCCCACTATATAAACTGGGGGCAGTTACCTGGAAGGGCTAGATCACTGCTTCGTCAGGCTGGGTATTGGTTGGCGGCTGGTAAACAGTTGTATTCTCTTCCCTTGTTATTTCCCTTATCATTATTATTATTATTGCTGGTAGCAGTAGTGGTTCATGTTACACCTTAGGTACTGGACTGTTCTTATCTCAACCTATGGGAGTTGCATTCTTTCGATTCTCCTACCCAGGGGAGGAAGTGGGGGGAAGTGAGTGAGTGACTGTGTGGTTCTGAGTTACCAGCTGGGCTTAAACCACGACATATGCTTGTTCACATTGAGGAAATTTATGACTTTTCAATAACAAGTATTTAGTCATTTACATTCATCGGGCTAACAAAAAATTATGGCAAATTTTATAGAATGAATTTAATGAGGAAAAGCACTTGCGTGATTCATATGTAAATCATCAATATAGTTTTTCATAAAGAAATGGTTTCTAAATAACACTTAAGACATTAAATATGAAAGTAAATCTACAAAAACAGATTGAAAGTAAAGGGATCATAGTAATAAAAATGTATTTCTGAATATTTTGTCCCTTAAATCTAAAGGTGAACTATAAAGATATGATCTGATAATTTTTCATGATTAATGAATTTCACTGCCTTAAGTAAACCTGGCATAACGCCTCTCAAGTAACTCATGTAAGAGTGCTCATGTAGTCAGCTGTTACATTTTGACTACACAATAGCTTTTTATTAAGCTGTTTCAAAAAAAACATAGGGCATTTTTCTGTCCTTTGTTTATAGCAAAACCATACTTATACAGAGAAGAAATTGAGATTACAAAGATTGGGTATATTTATTTCTGTTATCATGCTGTTTCCACCCCTCTCAAGCTGCAGCTAACAAGGAGCAAAAAAAAACCATACATGATCTCTGAAAGGGATTGTTTGTATTGTATCTGAAAAATCCCAACCCCAACTGACCTGCTAAGAGAAAAAAATAGCAGAATATAATCAACAACCTGTTGCAAATGTCACATTGAAGGAAGATTGATAGTGTACTTTGCTATGAATTGTGATTTTTAATTAAAAAAAAAAAAAAAGAGAAAGGAACAGTGACTGAAAAAGTCAGATGAAAAATAAGATTTCTTAATAGTAAATTTTTATGACTGTGTTATAGACAAAGCTTCTAATAAAATCTGAGCCATGAAGTCAAGGCATATTCACAAGCAAGTTTTGATTCGAACACCTAAATTCTAAATGCAGCACTATATAAGACCCAAGTCCAGAGAACATATAAAGAATCACACTTTACAGAAAGTTATATATAGCAAATAGGAAACACAGTATGTGGAAGTGAAATGAGAAGACTGTAAGATCAGCAGCCATAATATACTAACTCTGCACCTATCAAAACCCCAACACATTTCAAGGGAAAAATGTCCCTCTACAAGACAGTCTGATCAGCATTTTACTGTGAGCGGGGTTATCTTTGTCAAGCAGTCAGATGCCCACCTGGCTGCTGTTTCATTCTCTCTCCTGGGCTGGACCATGGGAAGATAAGATAAAAACCTGTGGACAGCGAGAAAGACAGTGAGATCATTTGCCCAGTTACCACCATGGGCAAAACATGCTCAACTTCATTCCTTCATTCCGGATTCCTCTACCCACTGCCTCTCATCCAGAGCACAGCTGGTTGGGGAATGGTGTTTGCAGCCAGTCCGTAACAGTTCCTCTCTGCCGCTCCCTCCTCACACTTTTCCCCTGACCTCTCCAAGGGCTGCATTTCTTCAGGATAAACCAGCTCCAGTGTGCATTCTCCACAGATCCTTCAGGTAATATCCACCTATTCTGGCATAGTTCCACCTGCAGGCTGCAGGGACATACCTCCTACGCTGTAATCTCTTCATGGGCTGCAGGGGAATCGGCTCCAGCACTTGGAGCACCTCCTCTTCCTCCTTCTCTGGACTTGGTGCTTGCAGAGCATAATTAAGTACAAAGAAACTGTAATTATATAATGTCATGATAAAACGTAAAACTAAGTCAAAGATTTATTCCTTTTTCAGGATCTGGGTATTTTTAAGTGTGCAGTCTATGGCAGCATACTTATAGAACTTGAAATTTGAAATCTGAACAGCTCTAAAACCCTTATTGAGGCTATTAGGTGGATGAGTCTGCCAGATGGGGTAGAAGACATTAATATACGCTTAGAAAAAGCACCTTCATCTGTGAAATGTTAATTTTATATGAAATAGCCTAAAGTGTATTTGTCTTGCTTCAGTTAACCTAATTAGTATGGAGAAACAACTGTAAGAGAAAGAGTTATCAATGTAATGGTAAATAAAAGACAATAATTTAAAAATTACAGTGGCATTTAAATATTCTTCCGTTTCTGTGAATCAACAGCAACAAAAATTTTATTGGGTGTCTTACTGTCTTTCCATAATAAAGCTTCATCATTGTTGTCTGATGATGACAATATGATGTCACTGGTATGAATAATGTCATGACTCATAAAGTAAATTAAGGTTGTTATTTACAGTGAATAGAAACACAGTATAAAAAAAGGCTAAACTTTCTGTGACTGCAATTAACCATGTGCAAAGGACAGTTACACACTCTGTATTCCTTTACATTCACATATGGATGAAAGCCTGAATGGAGTGAAGAATGTCAGGGGACTTTACAGTTTAATCCATGTCACATGAGATGGTGTATGTATGATGTCAGCCAGTACTGGAGAGAAAGTTTACTTTCCACCCTGAGCAATTCTTTCCAGTAAATCTTCATCTGAAGATAGTCAAATTAAAGCCTCAGTGTAACACAGGCTTTGGGCTAATGTGCAGCACAGTGACAGGTAAATGGCATGTAACATGGAGAAATTCCACATAAAACAATTCGACATGAGAAAAGCTTGCAAGATGGTCTATTTCTCATCCACTGCTGCTTTGAGATTTCATTCCATAACTCAAAAAAAAAGTCTGTAATTTCCTACATTGCAAAGCAAAAACCACTGTTGCAGTCTAAAACTCAGAAAAACACAAAAACAATAGTGTATATATTAAAGACAGGAAGCACGCAAAGGAAGACTTGTGTTGTCTGTCCATCTGTTCTATGTGCCTCACCCCCCAGCCTCCCATGACCTTGGGAAGAGGAAGAAGTAAGTTAAACAATTTGATTAAAGTCAGCTATGTGCACTGTAGAGAAGTCACCTCCCTTAAGCTTCTCCCATCTGTGTGAATAAATGGGCATGCCAAGCACAAAAGCCTTACTGCATACTTAGCAAGTCATCAGCATCAATAGTCTCATTTGACAGCTGTTGAAGTGACAATGCATGCAGAAAGAATCTGCAGGAGAATACTGGCTTCACCAAAAGATATGAAACTGTGAAGCGGGTCTACAGCAACCTTCCTTGCTCTTGAAATGTGGTTGAGAAACAAAGATTTCTGTATTTAACCTAACACAAGAGCTGTGCAAAATTAATGCATTCTAATAGAAAAGGTTGATATATGTATGTATGTGCATGCGCACACATACAAAATGTATATTCCTGAGACTTTTACCTGAGATGATTTCACTTCTCCAGATGCTGCTATTTCATGACAAAATGGGTCACAAGTTTTTGGTTTACTGCCTGATGAAGCTCAAATGCTAATTTACTTCAAATTTTAAGTACACGTAATCCATTTTCTTCTTATTTTTCTTGGAAATATAATTTGATGTGTTAAAAAAAAAGAAAATGAACCAACCATGCATTAAATCTTGATAGTTTTGCTTTTAATTCAGTTTTTATTTTCTCATTTGATTCTAAGCGTTACTTTTCTTGATTACAAATCCAATGAAAATTCTTGAAGTAATAGAACTAATGACTTTGAGAAAAATTGTGTAAATTTGCATCCTGAAAACTGTGGGATGTTATTACAGTGTTTTTTGGGTGGGATAAACAAATCTAACTTCATTTACAGTGGCTAGTAATATTTGGATGCACCTCTAATGCAATGAATTCAGATGACAGAAATCAACTTATTAAAAACATCTCCTCTCTTAGTTCATGCAAGTTCAATGAAGTGCAATTTTTAGAAATGTTATAGTTTTTAAACCAAATGGCATATTGCAGTCCTGTGTCCCAATCTACACTCACTAGCAATTTCCTCCATGCACTGATACATACCTTACTTGTAGGAATGGAGCAGAAAAGCAAGAAAAGCTGAAGAAGGGTAACTGCAACCACACAGTAAACAGCATGGCAGCTGAGAAAGATTCTCTGGCCTTACCTCCAAGCAGAGTACTATTCCTACTTTGCAAGTAGTGTTATCGGATCTGACCAGGGCACTGAATAGAGCATCATAAAGCTTAAATTCCACATCTAAATTATAGAGCAGAAGTAGCTTATAGGCTTAGCCTGAAACTAAATTTACCATCTGTCAACTTTGCTTAGCAAGTAGTGCAGCCTAAAAGCTGGCTCTGGGTAATCTATACTGATTGACCCAATAAGAAAAGGGGAATGGAGGAATGTATAGCCTATACTTGAGAATTTCTTCAATGGAGAGATGGAGAGATAGATAGGTAGATAGATAGCAATAGAGCTACAGATATATGCTATAGGTAGATGATTAGATGTAGATATAGATGATATAGATAGATTAGATATTAACATATAGATATTTATACAGAATGTTAATTATATATATATAGAATACATAGGAACACCAGAATTTTATCTGACTGTGTTGCCACAAGCGCAATATACCTTGTACCATTTTTTTGTAACAAAGCCACATGGCTGACAGTAAAGAGGCAAGGAACCCTGGGGTCCTTCTTAAAAAGTGAAAGACAACAAGGACAGTAAGGCATTTAGGGATTATTAAATAAACAACTTTCATTTTTTCAAATACTTAAAAATGCATTCTATTTCCCTACAATAGGGTTTTTTTTTTTTTTTTTTTTTTTAATCCTTAGTATTTTGTTTCAAAACAGAGCCACTTTTTCACAGAAATTATGACATTTGGTTAGCTGAAATAATGGCTCCTAAAAACCATCACTCTTCAGAAGCAACCTGTTCCTCATACCCACCATTATCAGTCATTCTTGGGTGTTTCCAGATGAGCTGACACACTGGAGGAATTCAGCAGTCACAGTCTGACTCTAGCTCAGCCAAGCTTTAAATTACTCACTGTGTTTATGTGGCATTTCTGATATCCACAGGGAGATCCCAGCCACTGTGAAGTAAACAACATTCAGCTTCTCTGCCTGGCTGTCCCTCCCACCTCCATGCTGTGTCCAGCTACAGAACTGTGCCCCTCTTTTTGGAGAGAAGTCTCTATTTTTTTCTGTTATGTAGGTGGAATTCCTTCTGTTGCCATTGTCACTAATGTCTTTTCGGGCCTTATTTGTTTTATGAGCAGTACTGTGGGTGCCAAAACAGTACTCTGGCTACTTGTATGGGCCATACTTCTCTTGCAAATAGCACTCTTCTAATAAATACCAGGCTTAGAATTTCAAATACTGGAATCAGAAAACAGTAAATTTTGCATGCAAAAGAATAATGCATCGTATTGGGTAAAGCCCTCAACTTCTGTTTCATTTATAGTACAACTTTTATAAAACTATGCAGTCCTGATATGAAGTTCTTACATAGCATTACATTAACCAGATCTCAGAACAAATTGTTCTAATTTAATTGCCTTTGTCCTTAGAAATGTTGGCTTCATTTTGTCCCCACTTTTTTGTTTCAACTTCCAATCTTTGAATCTCATCTTTTCTGAATGATGTTTTCTCTGATGATAGGGAAGTATCTCCCATCAGAAATTTGTTCCCCATGTAGGTATTGGTCATATGATTTGATATTTGGATAAACTAGTAGTTCATATAAACAGTAGATTAGAATTCCTTCCAGTTTAAAGCATGCAGGTCAAAATTTAAGAACTGATATATGAACGGTTAGAACAAGTCCAGAGGAGGGCCACGGGGATGATCAGGGGACTGGAGGACCTCCCGTATGAAGACAGGCTGACAAAGTTGGGGCTGTTCAGCCTGGAGAAGAGAAGGCTGCATGGAGACCTCATAGCAGCCTTCCAGTATCTGAAGGGGGCCTATAGGATGCTGGGGAAGGGCTCTTCATTAGGGACTGTAGTGACAGGACAAGGGTAACATGTTCAAACTTAAACAGGAGAGGTTTAGATTGGATATAAGGAAGAAATTCTTTCCTGTTAGGGTGGTGAGATGCTGGAATGGGTTGCCCAGGGAAGCTATGAATGCTCCATCTGTGGCAGTGTTCAAGGCCAGGTTGGATGGAGCCTTGGGTGACATAGTTTAGTGTGAGGTGCCCCTGCCCATGGCAGGTGGGTTGGAACTAGATGATATTAAAGTCCTTTCCAACCGTAACTATTCTATGATTCTATGATTGTAATGTTTGCATAGGCTGACTATGCACTCACTCAGGTTATTTTCTGATTAAACATTTGCTTTTTGTTTTGTTTTGTTTTGTGCTTTTTTGGGGGAGAGGGTGGAAGTTGGGAAGAATCCTTACAAACTATTAACAACCTTTTGAAACTATTGATTCCCCAGATAAAACCAATTGGCTTCATCAAATATTTTTGTAATTGTAGTGTATTTTATCTATTTCTTTAATTATTCCTTTCTTCATACATTCAAAGACCATTAGGACACCTGCTGGGACCTGATATTTACCTGATTGTGGTTCTCAAGTCCTTTCTATAGTTGTTACCAGAATGTACTCTTGCATTTCATGTGCACAAAGTTATGCTCTTCACAGCAGACACATTGTCTTCTATTTGGAGCTTATAAAACATATAAATTTCTTCAGTGAAAATTTTAGGCTGGTTTATAGTACTGATTTATCCCCTGCATTGCTAATTATTCCTTCAATATACTTAATCTCAAAATTTAAGCAAGAGTACAATTTTTTATTATTATTTTTGGATAGACAATAAACCCTGGGTAAATCACCAGGAAATTTCTGACAAGAGTAGTAAAAAAACCCCAAACAAGTAAAATGCTAATTATTCAAAATGTGATTGAATATACCCTTTTCCTCAGTGATAGGTCCACAAGTAGTTTGATTTCTCTGTAAATTTTACAGAATCCAGAACTAATAATTCCTACAAAGGCACTTATTTCACCTAGTTTTACTTGTTCTGCAACGAAAAAAGCAATACACACACATAAAAAATGTTTTGTAAGAAGTTTCCTTAAAAAAATGTAGAGGAAAACTTATTATGTCTTGTGAAAACACATTTCAAATATGCACTTCTGTTAAATCATTAATTCACTATTAAGCTCCATTCAGCACACTGCCAACTGCTGCAAAGCTCCAGGATATTTATGGGGATAAACTCAGATGTCATTAATTTTGGGTTAGGATCATAAGTTTACCATAATTACACTTAGGGCTGCTACTCCAGAAAAGCTATAACAATACACATAAATATCAATCAACTTCTGTTAAATGATAATGTGTTTAAGTTTGAGCCTCTTAAGCAAAGCAAACTGAAATGTCTGAAAAAATAGTAATGTTTTCCAACAGTACTATTTTTGTTTTGAAGTCAAGACCATTTTATGTAGAATATACAAATCTTGTTTTCTAAAGTTTTCCAAATAGTTTCCTTGTCTCCCACCAGAACTACTGATGTCCACAGTGAGAAAGAAAAGAACTAATGCTATTCTAATCCCAAGGACAAGTCAGGTCTATAAATAGGCATAAACTTGCTGAATTAATTAGAAGTTAATTAAAGCCTGTGACAGAAAAAGACCTAGTCCAAGACTTATAAGACTTTTTAAACTCCCTTTTTATAAACATTGTTTATAAATATTCACTTATTGATATGATTCTGTTTTATCTCATCCCATCTTTATGTCATTAGAAAAAAAATATTTCATTATTCTGCTGGAAATCCTTACAACTCTTTATTTGTTTACCTAGATATTTTACTGTTCAAATAAAGCTACCACTACTACAGTGTTTATTAGTCCAGTACTAATAAAATGGGTTGAAGAGCCACATAAATAGCTTGGAATACTTGTATCATTCCAGTCTGTCAAACTCAGATTCTAAAGTCATGAAACTAGGAACTATTCCAGTGAAACTATTCTAACCTACACTAGCTGTACCCTAAATTTAATGAAAAAAATCATATTTTTTTCCACAGATGGAAGAAATAAAGCTAACAAAATTAAACACAGATCAAAATGAATTGCTGGTGTAGTTTTGCTGTTCAGTGAGATAAGGCAGCTGCTAACCCAGTTCAAATAGCTAGCAGGTTTAGTATGCTTTTTCTACAGCCAAAATTATTTTTCCTCTTTGCCTTTCACAAAATAAGAAAGTACGAATAAATAAGAAACTGTTTTCCACAAGTTTCAGAGGATCAGAAATATTTTTAATGGCACCTTTTCTAAAATATCTTGGGGGAAAAAAAAGGAATTGTTTTTCACAGAATAAAAGCCTTTAGCTTCCTCCTAATTCTGTTAGGAGAACAGAGAAGACAAGGCTCAACCCTATCTATAGTCTCCATTGAGGATCTAAATTGCATTCTTGCAACTGATACAGGGAGAAACAACTCACACTAAGCTAAAAGTGATAATACCAATAAAGAGGAATCATTTTGAAAATCATATAATCAGTAGAGAAAACCCTCTTAAGCATCAGGGGAACCATCAAGAGACTATAAGCAGCTGGGAAAGATGTAAAATGTTTGGAAAGAGACAGTCAAGAAAAAAAAAAAGCTGTCAGAAAAAAAAAGGCACACAAGAGACTAAAGCATGGCACATTTGTGAAGTGATGCAATGCACAAATTAAATCAAAAGTTTGAGATGATGCAGACCTAAAGAAAGTACATTAAGTACGTTAATTACATTAAGTACATTAATGTACATTAGGTACATTAAACATTAAGTACATTTTGTAAGTCTTAAATGAAAAAGCTATCAAACACACTGAAAGTGGGTAAAAATGTTTAATCCAGCAGTCATAGAATTCATTCTGTCAGAGGAAGACAGTGATTGCATTTTGATCTCTTGCTGAGAAAGTGTCTCAAACAAAAAATGGAAACTTCTAAACAAATAAAGTCAGATTCATCTCACCTAATGCAAGATTCTAATAGTTAGTGTAGCTAGTTTACCTTCATTGTTTAAGCTCCATTTATAGTTGATGTATAGAGATGAGCACTACAAGGAAGTGATCAATTGATCCCATCCATGACTAGGTAAACAAGAGGATTTTCATTGCTTGTAATTGGAAGAAGCCCTCCATTTTACTGTCTCATAGTCATAAATATGGTCTAGACAACTATGCTAGTATTTAAAAATGCGATTTTGTTTGGGTAAGGGTAGGTGAGGTAAGTCTAACTCCTTTCCGAGTTGTTATTTTCAAGAAATTCAGATCAGCACTTCCCAGTATGGCATTTTAAAAACTCAGATAATTAGGCAATTGGAAAGAGGGAATGGAACTTCATGACCAGAGCTACAATTCAAAAATACATTTTAAATTAATCTGGGTTTAAACAGATAGTGCTATTGGTAAGTCATCATGCTTCTAGCTCTGTTATTTTTAATTTACAAGATGCATTGTACAAGAACTCACAGTTTAACCAGTCTTAGATTTTGTCAAATTCAGAATGGAACAGAGTTGAATATCAGATGAAGATTTTCAAAGAAAAGGTAACTATCTTTGTGCAAATCCATTTCATCTACAAATAAGCATTTATTTTTATTGTACTTATATATACGTATTATATTTTAGGTGATCAAAAATAAAAACAGTATCATTTGTAGATCCTTATGCTTAATTATACATGCTACCATTTACCTGGATGCTTATTCAGTTGTAATCAGAGTTCTCTTTTAAAGGATATTTTAAAACATCATAGACTACATGTATTTAACATTAAATTTAACATCAAATCTGTGCAATCTATAGATATTTTACTTCATCTATTATGTTGCTGTCCTCAGCTCATACAAAATGAGTTTATGTAATGCAAAAAGGTCTTGACATACCATTTTCACAGACCTTGCCATAACACAGATTTTATTTTTAGTCAGCCTAATATGTAGCTCTAGAGCTGTGGAGGGAACGAACAACATGAAGAAATATAATGAAATATGCATGAAACAAATACCACAAAGAGGACAACATGGGAAATGAAGTATAGACAATTATTACTATGTATTTCTTACATATTCTGTAGATTTTAATACAACCCTAGCAAACCTCCAAAAAGAACTCTCTTCAAAATGTATGACATAGAGAATATACAATATGGTCATATGACAATATGTTTTGCTGGACTGTGTTTTAGGACACTCCATATAACTTCCTCTCAAGCCTATGCAGATTAAAAACTGGATATCAGAGCTTCATGAGTTGCCTATACATATGTACATACAAACACACACATATGCACAGCCACAAACATCATACAACTCTTTACTAGTTCCCAAACATTTACATAAATGTTCAACTAATATGTAAGCCATTTTTATTTTGCTCATGTGGTGATGACTAAGTTTGACTCATGCCAATGACACATTTCCATAACAACCAACACACTCTGAAATGGGAAAATGATAGAGAACCTATTATAAAAAACGACAAAAGTTTACCCAATTCAGCAACTTGACAAAATAAACAACCACATGAAACATTCATTTTCTTTATATAATTTATGGAACCCTGACTTGGGAGCCATTGTCCACCTTTCAGAAATGGCACACAACAGTTCCCACGCTTCATTGTCAGTGATTTTCAAGTAGTTGGAGTTGGTTTTCTGTTATTGTTTGGACATAAGTCACCCTTCTTTGAGCTAAAATAAGCCAGATGTTGAAATTCAAATAATGGAGCACACTACTTTTTTAAAGTCTTTTTGATCTACCAGACAGTTCTTAAAACAAAAGGAAACAAATCGAAACCTGAATTAGGGTGTGGTTGGAGGATGAAATAACAGTCACGATAACACTTCTGCATACAAAGAGTTTCCTGTGCTTACAGCAGCAGGTTTTTCAAGCTGTCAGGCTAAGCTGAATGGATGGTCTACTAGAGCTTACTCTTGGTGAAGATCTCCAGGATCCTAGTTTCCCTGTTTCTCCAGATAAGACTCATGCCTAGTGTCCAGTGCATTTTCTTCTCATACCACTGCCTTTGCGTCCTTATCTCTTGAGGAGCAGGAAGAAATTACTGGTCAACTCAGCTTCAATACAGACTACAGCACTTGCCTAGACCCAGAAATGCAGCCTACACCACTAGTTTAAGTGTAAGGACTTTGCTGTCTCCTGTTAGTTTTCCAAGCAGAGCAACACCTCATTCAGTTGGGAATGTAGAGACCTCTGAGAGGTTATATGCATTGGAAAAAAAAAAAAGTAATTGGGAAAAATAATGGAAATAAAAAAAATCAGTCATGAAGCACTAAAAACTTTTTATGTGTATTTATGAATGAGCTGAGATGCTTCTGAAGAGTCTGTTGCCTTTTCTTCTGCAGGAAAAGGTGGCTATAACAGCAAGTCCCCATTTTGGAAAAGGAAGCATCATGGACATTGTGTTTACTTTATACTCAGACATTTTCAGTGAAAATATTTCTGGAAAAGTAAAGGTTGCCTGACATTTCCTCCATTAATGCCTAGCCTTTCTCTGTCCCCTGTCCAAATATCAAGAGCTGGTACATGTTCAAGGAAAATTCTGTGGACATGAAAAGGGGGAATTGAAACAGTTCAGACTGAATGAAATGACAATTATTGAACAAAACACTTTCATCACCATGTATTTCACTGCCACTTTTTGCAAACGGATCTAGCACAGAAGTAGCTGGGGCTAGGAAGCTGAAATCTGGCAAGAGATGTGCTGCTTAGAGGGGTGCTTTTCAGCATGCCAGTGAAGAAGCTATGATTTAGCCAGAAAGAACGTTTAAAATAGAAACTGGCATATGCAAAATAGATTATAAAACAGAATGCTTTATAGTAACTATTTCTCTTGGGTACAAAAGTGAAGATTTGACCCAATAAATGTCAGATGCAGCAGGAACTTATATGTAAGAAATGTCAGACTGGTGTATGAAACCATATACAAAAACATTTTTCTTAAATCTCCCACACTCTATTTTGTATTTTTTCTGCATCCTCATACATAAATAATCAAAGATAACACTGATAAATGTTTAAAGACCTTAACATATTAGAAGAATAAGCTATGATAAAAAATAAATTTTCTCATGCTAAGGATGTTTAACAGAATGAAATCACAGTAAAACATCCTCATTTAGTTATTACCATCTTTCTAAAATACCTGCACCAATCTTCTTTCAATTTCCCCCAGGCTCTATTTGCAGAAAACATTTTCAGAAGCATAAGTACTGATTCCAGTTTGGATGTTACCAGCAGCTGGTATGGCCCCAAATCCTTTCTTCTCACCATCTCCAGCTATGGATTTCTTGCCATTGGACAATGAGTAATACATATGCTGCCTGAGAATTTTGAGAGGAAATAAAAAAAGTGATTACAACACCAAAATGTAATTTATCATTTAGTCACAGAGTAGCTGAGATTACAAAGGCTTCTGGAGGTCATCTTGTCCACCCCATCTGCCAAAGCAGGATCATTTAGAGCAGGGTGCCTAGGACAGCGTCCAGATAGCCCTTGAATATCTCCAGGGAAGGAAACTCTACAACTGCTCTAAGCAACATGTGCTAGTGCTCAGTCACCCTCACATTAAAAAGCATTCAATAGATTAGATTCAGTTTTATTTTGAAAGGGGAGAAGGCATACCTCTTTATGTTGAAGTGCTTTTTCTCTGGGCAGGTTAAGGAATTGATTGCTTTTGGAAAGAGATCAAGGACAATCTCTAGTTACAGAGATTGACTCAACTAATGACACTAAAATAGCAGTTTAACAATTGTTTCCTGAATTTCTTTGGGATTTATTTTAGTGGTATAATGAACTCACTTGGTTTTAGTACACATATAATGAATATAGGATTTCCATTATCACAGCCTGAATTTAGTGCATCATTATTTTACCTCCACAAATAACGATATAATACTAAATTGAATTAATGTGCTTAGCATATCATTGGTATTAGAACCCAGGGGAAACATCTCCAAGGAAGCTATAAAGAACCCTAAATTTCCTGCCTTGTTCTGACTGTATTCTTCTCTTCTTACAGACATTCCCAGACAATGGCTCATATTTGCTCAAACGCAGTTCTTCATATGTCATATAGTAAAACACAGCCTAAGTCTGTAAACAAATGCTGTGCTTAGCTGTCCCAGGGATGGTGACCATTGGAACACCTACATTAGATGCAAAGTTCTTTTATCTCCCATGTTTCACAATACAGAAATGTAAACCAGATATATTTTACTGGTTGTTTTTATTATGTCTCAAATAATGACATGCTTTTTCAGTCTGCCTCATAATGTGTACAATGCCATCTTCATAAATGGAAAACATGATATAAATTTTCTGTGTATAATGTGTATAATGTGTATAATGTGAAATGTGTATAACCCTGGTACATCTCATTATTGAAAGCATCCCATCAACTGAAAGTCTATGGTGAAATTCCTGTGCATTTCGATGGGATTGTGTTCACATCCTTAGTGAACTACTGGATGGTGGACTCTTTAACAGGTTTAGTTGGTATCTAAACTACTCAGTTACCTACCCATATTCTGTAACACAAAATATGTGTTCAGAATAATACCTGCCAGATATTAAGTCAACTTCTACTCTTAAAAGCTCCTTAGAATGTAATTTGTGATCTAGTTGATACAGAAATTATACATTCAAATGTAAGTGTGCATCTGTATGCAGATATACATAGGCAGCTTTTATAATGGAATAAAAATTTTGCTATGTGCTATATGTATGAAACCCTAAATGTTAGATTTTAGATAAGTAATTTTCAGTTATTAATGTATCAGCTTTCTAGTACTTATGTGACAGTCTTCTCTCTAAGGTCATTGTCATTTCTATGGACCTTGACAAAGTATCAATATGTCAAACAGACTGCAGTGCATTTAACTCAAGCTGAAAATTATTATTGTGGTTGCTAATCATGCTTCTTACAGTTGTAAATAAGAATCAGCACAGCATAGAACTCCAACATGTTAGGTCCTTTCCTTGGAGAAAAACATAGGGTTTTGTTTGAAAGAGCTGTGAGCTAAAACAATTCAAACACAGGAAGGCAGAAGAAAAAAGCAGAATAATTTATCTGATGGCTGGCAACAGTGTTTAATTTACATTTTCAAAGGATGAAGGGTACTTAGACCAAGATAAAGCTAGACTGCAAGAGGAAGAGAAAGGAAATGAGGGAAGTTAGACCATGAAAAAGGGTAAAAGGGCAAACGTGGAAAAGAAATTCTGAATAACATTGAAGATTAGAGCAAACAGCCCAATCAGAGTAGATTAAAGCCTAGGCAAAACTGTGAACGGCTTTAAAAGAATTAAAGTTCAACCTTTGTTTGCTTCTGCAGCTGATATTGTTCCTTACAGATCTTCTCAGCTGCCCATCAAGATCAGTGGTAACACACTATTTTCCTGCCTTAAGGCCTAGACAATTTGCAGGCATCATCTTTATTTATCAATTTTTCTCCAAACAATAAAAAAATGTTTGTGCTTTCATTTAGTTTAATGGTGTCATGAATTCCAGTATAGTGGGGTATTGAAAAATTAAAATGCTTATAGCTACATGGTCAAGCCATGATGAAGATGATGATGATTATATGGTATATTTTAATTAACAGTAACGGCCTTTCACAGATGAATAATCAGAAATATACTTGGTAAGCAAATCTAAGATGTTGTCCTAATTACATTCACACCCCCACCCTCCCCCTGAATACATGACAGAATATATATGTTCTTTTGGGTAATCAAATATATGATTCATTTTGCAACAGATTTGGGGTTTAATTGTGAAAATGTTATCACAGCCTTGTTTTTCACATCCCTGAATTCTGTGCATTGCTCTGGGAACAAGGTTTTACTTGAGTTAGCTAAATGTTTATTAAAAGAATTGACTCATGATTTTTTATGGTTATTATTATTACTATTTTATTCTTAAAAGAAACTAGATATTTTCTGGACAAACAGCAATGTTTTATATATTGTGAGCTGAAACACAAACACATCTTTGTCAGAAGGAAAAAAAATACACTGCATGGAATACATATAACTTCAGAGAACAGCTGGTCAACAGAGGATAGCTACTGGCTGTTTTTCCTGGGCAGCAAACTCAGAACATGATTTAGTTCCCAGTTGCACAAACAGAATCCTTTAGATCCCATGGTAGAGGTTGATACTGGCGCACAGAAAGTCTTGGATTATGGTGCTATTGTTTTGAAGGATTGCTCTGTATTCATTGCAGGACAAACAGCTCTTCCTCTAAAATCAGCTTCTTAACTGAGAAAGATCAAAAGCATGCTATGCTCCCTTTCCCCTAAAATGTGTTTTGTTGCTTTTGTGGGGTGGTTTAAAAGAGTAGTTCCTTTAAATTGCTTCAGTATGTATTTATACATTCACAGGTAATATTAAAAGTTTATCCGTTTCTTATCACAGTGCATAATTCTTTGAAGCCTCCTCAACCCCTTCAGATTCAATCACTGGCTTCAAATAGTCTCTAAATATTTTCCAGCTTCTTCAGAAAATAATCGTATGTTCAGTTAAAAGTTTTAGAAGAGAACTATTACAGTATATACACAGAGGCAAAAGAGAACAGTCATTTCCTCAGAATGAAATTGGTTCTGAAAGTTTTCAATCAAAGTATTTATTCAAACTGTGTTATGCTGGGGATTTTTTCAAATTCCTGTAAATTGCTATATACCATAGGGTAGCAAGTTTCTGAACTACTGCTCCAGCAGCACCCTCTGTGTAGATGCCAGATAAACACTCAAACCTCTGTGGCCCTGTGTTTCCAAGGACACTGATGGCAGAGAACAGCGTGAATGAGAGCTTTGCTGCAGGAGACTGACTGGGTGCCGCTGGGAATATGGAAAGGAGTCTGGGAGGGAAAAATGTTACCTGTGTATTATTTCTTTGTATAGGCCATTGAAGTAAATTGAAATACTAATAAATGCTTACAATGAACAGCTGCCAAATGGGCAAATACATGGAACTGCAATATTCTTTTTAAATGTGACTTCATTTGCAGCTGTTTTCTTAGGAGGGTGCTGCAGCCTGGTGGAATGTATTTTATTTTGATTCATGAGAAACTGAATCACACAATGGGTCTATTCTGTTAAATCAGGCTGTATTTCTGCTGCATTTTTTCTTTTTACATACTGAAAAAAATATTACCGGGTTGGTTCCCCAGAAATATACTCCATAGTACATACTTAGCATTTAGGGACTTAACCTAGCCTAGTTCAGTACACAATATATAGAATATGCTTAAGATTTCTAGTGATTTTGAGTTCCTTATTTTTAAATGCTAACCCAGGAAGGGCTCTATTTTCAATATATTCATCCTCTTTTCTCATTAGTGTTCTCTTAGGTGTTAAATAAGAGTTAGAGAAGATGTTTCAAATGTCATAATCAAAATGTTACAAGGAAAATTAAGACTAATACCTAAGTTTTGAAAATGTAAAAATTTAAAAAAGTTAATTTAGAATTTCCAATAAGAGCCAGCTGTAAAGTAGATCTCTATCCTGAGAAATTTTTTTGACTTCAGAGAGTTTTTCTGTTATGGATCAAAATCTAAATTTCTCTAAATTTTCAAAATTAATCCAAAAATAAATTCTTTGTTAGGAATGTTACATGAGTTTATTTTGAATTTTTTATTATATTTGACCAGAATTCTAAAGTTTCATTGTGACAAAAAAAGCCTTTTATTGAAATAAGAAGACTGAAAAATGGAACCTAACTGGAACGTCTGTAATTTGTTTTTTAATTTCTAGATTAGTTGGTCAAAATAAACTTTTTTGCTTTTGTGTAAAGTGTATAGGGTCTGTGCGGCAAGATATTGATAGCACGTGGGCTACGGAGGTGGCTTCTGTGAGAAACTGCCAGAAACTTCCCGGTGTCCAATGGAGCAGATGCCAGCTGGCTCCAGGACAATGAAGGCCAAGCCCATCAGTGATGGTGGTAGGACCTCTGGGAGAACACATTTAAGAAAGGGAAAATGTTACTGCACAGAAGAAACAGCTGGAGAGAGGAGTGAGAATACGTGAGAGCAACAGCCCAGCAGACATGAAGGCCAGTGCAGAAGAATCAGGAGGTGCTCCAAGTACCAGAGCAGAGATTTCCAGGCAATCTGTGGTGCAGACCATGGTGAGGCAGGCTGAGCCCCTGCAGCCCATGGAAGTCCAGGGGGGAGCAGATCTCCACCTGCAGCCCATGGAAGATCCCACGCTGGAGCAGAAGGAATGCCAGAAGGAGGCTCTGATCCAGTAGCAAAACACTGCTGGAACAGGGTCCTTCCAGGACTCATGGCCCTGTGGAGAGAGGAGCACATGCTGGAGCAGGTTGGCTGCAGGAGCTGTGACCCTCAGGGGACCTACACTGGAGCAGTCTGTTCCTGAAGGACTGCACCCCATGGAAGGGACCCACGCTGGAGCAGATTGTGAAGAGCTGCAGTGGGAAGGAATCCTGTTGGAGAAGTCAGTGAAGGACTCACTCCAATGGGAGGGATCCCATGCTGGGAGCAGGTGAAGAGTGTGAGGAATCCTCCCCTGGGGAGGGAGCAGCAGCGACAATATGTGATGAACTGACTACAACTCCCACTCCCTTCCCCCTGCACGGCTGCAGGGGAGAAAGTATTGAAAATCAGTAATATCGACCTTTAGCTGAGCAAGGGCCCATATTCTGAGCTGTAAGGAAACAAATACAAGTGGTAGTTACGGGTTGTGTCATAAAATCCTCCCAAAAAATGCAGATGTTGCTGGTCTGCCTCAGAGGAGGACTACCAGAAGTATCTTATCAAGTAAACCAACAAGTGAAATGGAATATGTTGCAAGACATATAGATCCACACAAAAATATATAGTAAATGTTCCTATCATCCACTATCTGAACATCCATAACTAGAATTTCCTCTATATAACTATGGTCATAGATTTAATTATTTTCTAGAAAAAACAGAACCTTTATAAATTTCTGGCCTAAGCACAATTCTTCTTTGGGTATATTAATACACATGGCACTCATCTCTAGATGATTTAAAGGGAATTATCATGTAACAATGATTTTCACCTTTTCTCTTCTGTCCAGAGAAAATCAGCTGAATGTAGCCACGGTCTGCACCACAAAGGTAAGGAGAGAATGCACATCACTGCACAAACCTTAAACTTGTGCTGGACACCTCTGAGGAACAGGAGCTGCTGGTGCCTACTGAATGAGGCACGTGTCTGGTTACAGGTGTGCTCATCCTCTGAAGCAGCTTCAGCTAGAATGAGAAAGAGGTGATTTATACTGGTACAGAGTGAAGGAAAGGTACTTGCACAATTTGAAACCGTCTCAATTACCCTGCACCAGCTAGCAGCTGAGAGGCAGCAAGATGCTTCTTAGCTGTAAGTGACAGTTTCAAAGGAAAGTCAAGCATGTTGTCTCAACCTACCTCCACCAACAGTTTGAACTAATGTTTAATTTTGCCATTAAATGGACTGTAAGTGCTTGCAGAGCCAGGAAACAGCTGAGAAGCAGTTCAAAAAGCTGTCAAAGCTATTCATCCTCTGTGATTCTCAGCAGCCACTTACTGTCTGCTTGTTCAGAGGTGGTGTGTGAGTGTTACCCATATAAATGAATTTAATATGGGTAAACATGTCAAGTCTATGACAAGTTTTGGATTAAGCTAATTATATAAGCACTGGAGATCAAGCCAAAGTTTTACTGGAAAATTCCAGTTCACTCAACCAGTAATATCCTGTCAGAAATCATTTACATTTAGGAAACTTTCACAAAAATCCAGGTGAATGAGATACAATGCAGAGCACAGCCGAATAAGGTTTAGAGAAATTCCTATTTCATCAGAGTTTTTAACAACACAGAAAAAGTCAGTATATCTAACACCCTGGCTTTATTTTATTTTTTTTTTTCTGGTTTTGTATGTCACATTCAGGCCAAAACAAATTCAAAAAACAAATAAATTCCAAAAGGAAAATCAAAATTTATTGACATCAAAGTTTCTCAGAACCAACCAAGCAAGTGCTCTGTAGAGCAGTAAATGAAACCTTTTGACATAAATGACAGAACCATCTGTGGATGGTTGACCTTGGCTGGCTGTCAGATGCTCACCAACCTGCTATCTTTCTCCATCTTCTCAACAGGAGAGGGAGAGGAATTAAGATGAAAAAGCTCATGAGTTGAGATAAAGATAAGGAGATCATTTACCACCAACTGCTGTCATGGACAAAACAGACTTGACTTTGTGAAAAATTAATTTAATTTATTGCTAATTATATACAGACTTTGAAGGTGAAAACAAAAAACTTAAATATCTTTTCTCTGTGCCCCTCCTTATTTCCAGGTTTCATTTCCAACTCTGCTAACTCTACCCAGATGGGGAATGGGGAACAGAGTCTGTCCATAATCGTTCTCTGCTGCTCCTTCTTCACACCAAGCACTTTATTGGTTTTCATGTGCCTTAGCATGCCTTCCAGGAGAATCTGCTCCGAGATTTTGCCAGGCACAGAGGTCAGACTGACTGGTCTGTAATTCCCCTGGTCATCCATTTTCCCATTCTTGGAAATGGGGGTTACATTTCCCTTTTTCCAGTCATCAGGTACTTGACTGCCATGATTTTTCAAATATGATGGACAGTGGCTTAGGAACTTCATTTGCCAGCTTCTTCAGAACCCACAGATGGATTTCATCAGGTCCCATGGACTTGTTCATGTTCTTAAGATGGTCTCAAACCAGATCCTCTCCTACGGTGGGCCCAAGATCTTCATTCTCACAGTCCCTGCGTCTGCCTTCCAAGACTTGCGTGGTGTTGTCAGATCATTCGTCAGTGAAGACTGAGGCAAAGAAGTCATGAAGAACCTCAGCCTTCCCCAAATCCAAAGTAGCCAGTTCTCCTGATAGCTTCCAGAGGGGGCCCATGCTGTCCCTAGTCTGTCTTTTATTTGCAGTGTACCTATAGAATCTCTTCCTGTTACCTTTACTATCCCTAGCCAAGTTTAATTCTAGCTGGGCCTTAGCTTTCCTCACCTGGTCCCTGACTTCCCGGACAACATCCCTGAATTCTTCCCAGGCTGCCTGTCCTTGCTTCCACCTTTTTTAAGCCTCTTTTTTCCTTTGAATTTTCCTCAGCAGCTTCTTATCCATCCATGGAGGTCTCCTGGCCCTCCCGCTGCACTTCCTTCTAGTTGAGAAGCAACACTCCTGAGCTTGTAAGAGGGGATCCTTGAATATCATCCAGCAGTCTTGGGCCCCCCTGCCCTCTAAGGTTATATCCCACAGAACCTTACTAAGCAGGTTCCTGAAGAGGCCAAAGTCTGCTCTCCTGAAGTTCAGGGCAGTGAGTTTGCTGCACGCTCTTCTCACTGTCCTGAGGATCTTGAATTCTACCATCTCATGATCGCTGCAACCAAGGTTGCCCTGGAGCATCACATTTCCAACCAAAGCTACCCTGTTGGTGAGCAAGAGGTCAAGCATGGAGCTTCTCTTCTCCTTGTCGGCTCCTCTATTACTTGCAGAAGGAAGTTGTCTTCCACACAATTGAGGAACCTTACTTGTGCCAGGCTCTACCATCCCTCCAACAGATGTCTGGGTGGTTGAAGTCTGCCATGAGGGCAAGTGCCTGTGAGCATGAGGCTGTTCTTATCTGTCTATAGAGTCCTTCATCCACAGAGTGCTCTTGATCAGGTGGTCTGTAACAGATCCCCATAGTAATGTCTCCCTTTAACCCTGACCCACAAACTCTCTGTTAACTGAGATTTAACAGATATTAACCACTGCATATGTTTGACAAAATGTATAAATATGTATTTGGATCTAGACATCAGTGAAGGTGAATTGTACAAACATACTTGCAGTAACCCTAATAATTGTTCATTTAATCTCAAGAAAAGCAGAACCCATCTTCAGCATACTTTCAGCGATAAGATCTCTGGTCTCATTTGTTCTATAATCTTAGGCGGTGACATGAATTGTTTACTTATATGTGATGAACTACATGTACCTTCAATAAACATGTATATGTTTGGTCCATGAGCTGTTCTGAATATTTATGTGTTCGTTGCATTAGGCCTCCAAATCTCAAGTGCTCACTTAAAAAAACAAAATAAACAAAATAAACCAAAATTAATAACTAATTTTTTAAGAATTATTTTTTTAGCTATTAACAATAAATTTTTAGCTATTAACAATTGAAATGAAGCTTAAGGAAAATTAAAACATTTAAGGCCGGAATACATTGTGTTGATACCAGGAGAAAGCTTGTACTTTTTTTATATGTGCCATTTGAAGGCCGTGAAAGCCTGTCATGCAAATTAACTTGTTTCCAGAGAGTGAAGGACAAAGGCTCTGATGTTTCCAGGTCATTTACAGCAGTTTAACAAGAAGAGGTAACAAGAAAGCAAGAACAACATAATGTGAACATCAGCCCTTTCACAGGAAATAATTGAAAGTGCTTTTATTTAAAAAATAAATAGTTTAAAATAAACATTTATTTGATCTGATATCAAATATAGTAGATATTCTGTTTATGCAGTATGTATTTATACAAGTAAAAAATAATCAGTGGCTTTGTATTGTTGCTTTTTAAAATTCATTGCATTACCCGTATTTAGAAAATGAAATATACTTTTTACCTGGATCAATACCAAATGATAATGTTAAAAAAAAGGGAATGAGGTTTTAATGCTTGCTTATTGTTTCAGGAAAGCATCATTAATCAGATTTATAAGGTCCTTAAGAAAAAGTAGCAATGCATGAGAGAAGTTTTTTAAAAAAATATTTGAATAGTGAAAATACAAAATTCTAGTATTGGTAATTTTTCAGTTTTATGACAACCAGTTGATATCTGTGTGGCCATTTTTTATTTCTCTGTCAAGCACTACTTGATATATTATTACAAGTGTATTCCTACCCAGTACCACTTCCAGTAGCATTACGCTAGCATTCTATTTCAGACCAATGTAAATTATTCAAATATGGATCTAACAGGCAATGTTTTAATTGAAACTATGAGGAAATGAAATTAAATATTATTAAATAGATTATCAAATCATACAATGACCTAGGTTGGAAAAGACCTTTAGATCATCAATTCCAACTGTTATCCCAGGACTGCCAAATCTACCACTAATCATGTCACTAAGAACCTTGTCTATATGATGGGTTTTTTCACTATTCTTTACCAATTAATCACACTGAAGTGGATTGAGCAAATTAGATTCATTCTAACTGAAATCAACAAAACTATATGAGGCATTAAGTTAACCAGGATGTTTCAAATTCTTTAAACTATCTTCTATAGCCCAGTGTGCTCATTCTCTTTGAATATTGACTAAACACCAAGTTTGACATATAAAACCAAACAAGGTTCAATATTTATTTTAAGGAAGACAAAATAGAAAGCACAGTAAAAATTTGCAACAATTTGTAACACAAGACTAAATTCATCTGAATAGTCACATTTATGATCTCTGATGTATCAAGACATTCAAATTTTCATAACAATCCTTGCATGTTCCAATGTATTATATGTATACTTCATTATAGTTTCTTAATGGTGAAATGAAACCAACAAAAAGGGAAGTGTTATTGCAATGAGAACATTTACATGATAAAAATGTTTTTTAGATGGTTAGATGATAGGGATTCCATGTCTGTTGGCTATATATTCCTGTGGTTCCTTGTTTAAAAAGCAGGAGTGAGAACTCCTTCCAAATTTATTAACATAACAAGGTGAGCTAACAGAATATAAAAGGTAGAAAATCTGTTGAAATAAAAATCAGTTCAGAAAAGAGAAAAAATGTGAAGTATTTGAACTGCTAAAATGTTCTTTAAGATTTTTCTCAAAGCAAGGGAGGCACATTACATTCTAGTTTTCAACCATCATTGAGATGAAACTGGAAAAATAAAGGACCTGACATTTAAAATGTCTGCCCATAGGAAAACTCAAGAAACTTAAACTGAATTAGATCAGCATTAGTAGTGGCCTGGTCACATGCACCCTTACAGAGAAGTCAGGAATCCTAAGTCACATAAATAATGATACAGATAATTCAAAACTTAGGGAAAGACGTTACACTCTGATTTTCCCAGGAAGGTATCATCTGAGTGAAAAAGAGACACATCTCACGTTTTTGTTCCTAGACACTTATAGCTGTTTTTTAGCTGTAACATCACACTGCAATTAAAAGTGAGTTTCAACCCTTACCCACTTCGACACCTACTTCGACATTCCTTTTCATCTATCTTGAGAATCTTAAATTTGCTAGATAACCTCAAACCACAGTGACTTGACCCTATTCCACACATAAAAAACCATTTCAGTTGCTTTCAGCCTTCACTACTGTCATTGCCCAGTTGGCTGCCTATGTAATTAAGACCTTCTAATCCCATCCAGTTACTCCCGAGCCTAATAAAGTACATTGAATTACAATATAGTTCAAGATTAAAAGACTCCAGCCTTATACAGGAAAAATAAACAGTGAGAAGAAGCATTTTTTTATTTCATTTAAAAGCATCATAAAATGGCTTGGGTTGGATGGGACCTTAAAGGTCATCTAGTTCCAAACTGTCTGCTGTGAGAAGGGACACTTTCCACTAGACCAGGTTGCACAAAGCTCCAACCAACTTGTCCTGGAACCCTTCCAAAGATGGGGCAGCCACATCCATCTCTGGGCAACCAGGTGCAGTGTCTCACCATGCTCATAGTAAAGAATTTATCCCTAATGTCTAATTTAAATCTACCCTCTTTCAGCTTAAAGCCATTCCTCATTGTCCTGTCACTACACAGCCTTGTAAAAAGTCCCTGTCCAGGTTTTCTGTAGGTCCCCTTCAGGTACTGGAAGGTTCCTCTAAGGTCTCCCTGGAGCCTTCTCTTCTCCAGGCTGAACAAGGACAAATCTCTCATCCTGTTTTTATAGCAGATGTGCTTCAGCTTTCTGATCATCTTCCTGGCACCCCCTGGTCAAGCTCCAAGACATCCAGGTACTTCTTCCTATGTTGATGGCCCCAGAGCTGAAAACAGTACTTCAAGTAGGGGTTCATAAGAGCAGAGGGGGAGAATCACCTGGTGGTCAAGCTCCTTTTGATGCAGCCAAGCATATAGTTTGCTTTCTGGGCTTCTGTCAATCACTCTCAGTGTCTAAAAAGAAAAAAAAAAAAAAAGTATATTATTAATCATTGCAATTCATCTGGCTTCTGCTTTCAGCTCTTTTCCTCTCTTCATTTGATTAGTGTATCTTTTTTATTCAGTTTTGTTACAGGGACATGAAGGTAGGAAAGTTCATAAACTTCTGATCCTTTCTAAAATCAAGAAGAAAGACAGTTACAGGAAAAATGATTCCGCAAATAAGCAGAGTGACAATAATGATTTCCTAAGCTCCTAGCTCTCAGTTTGAAATAATCAGAAACCCTGTTTTGTTTCATTTCCCAAATGTTGGTATAAAAGAATGAAAGAAGACCTGAAGAATGGTAAAATTGCCCATGAACAAATAGAAGTACAGAGAGCGACGAAAAAAATAGAATGAAAAAAAATTACAAAAACCAACAAACAAAAACCCAAACCAACCAACCAAGCCAACAAGAAAGCACAGCCAAACAAAAAAAAACCCACAAACAAAAAAAACCCAAACAAACAAAACTCAAAAAAACCCCTAAAAACCCCCACAAATACCTGCACCAAAACCATAAAAAAATGCAAAGAGACAAATATGGATTAATGTGTTACTTTTACAGAGGTATTTCACTAAATAATTGTATTTTAAAATTGTATGGACAAATACCTACACTCCCTTAAGACCTTGAGACCCATTAACAGTTACTTAAAAAGAAGGTAAGGATAAGCACCTCATAGATAAGATTCAACTTTGATTGTATTGCAGTGGTTATTATTTCTATATAGAATTAATAGTCACATCATTTCCTGACCAGGAAATAGTAATTTCCTGACAAGAACAGTGGAAATTTAATTTATGACGAGAATAGGCTATAGTTATGCATGTCTTTTAAATAACACAAGCATTTTGTATGCTATGTGTGCTGGGCTGACTCAATATGCCAGAGAAATATGTATACAGTAAAAACTAGGTAGTGTTAAAACTGCCTCCAGAGTAATGAATACAATTCTATATTACATTCCTTATAAGAATATTTTCATTTAGAAACCTATTATTATCAGACTTTTAAGTATTTAAATTTAATCTTAGCTGCAGAATCATTTCACTGTGGAGATAATCTCAAACCAGAAGTGCTCAATACTTCAAAGTGATTGACTTGAGAATTTTTCTTAGCTATCTCTATCTGTATGGTGAATCTCAATCAACATTTAAAAAAGGAAACCAGAACATGCCTGAAGAAGTATGTGTATTTGTAAATACAAATTGAGAATAAATTCTTGTCTGTAATGTATGATTTACTGTGTAACAGGAAACCTTATGCCATCCAAGCTACCATAATAGGAAAGGACCAAATAAATATCATCTGTTTATGGATCAGACCGTTCTTTTAAAGAGTTCAGGTCTGATAACTGCTGTTTAGTTCCCAAATATGTGACCGCCTTTTCAGATACATCTACCTCCAGTGTTTCCTTCTGCTCTCTCCCAGCTAGAAGTTCCCAGGGGGAGCTGTTAAGGAGCTATGTTTTTTACAAAAAAGTCTCCCTGCTTTGCTCGTAACAGGAGTCACAATATGCTCAATCTTCCACACAAAGGGGTGGTCCTTGCCCTGAGGAGTTCACACACCAAGAGCAGAAACATGTCAAGAGTAGACAGAAACTGGAGAAAGGACAGGCTGTGGAGGATGCTTATATCATCTAATTAGTGACAATTTTGGACACTGCAACTGACAATCTAGGGTTAAGTTTCTGCTTTACTCAGACTGGGTTTAAACCTAAAATTTGACTCACTGGGATTACTGATTGCCAGTCATGCAAACAGAGGGGCAGGTCTTACATGGGACATGATAGTTTACATCCCCAAAATGTAGTCTTATGCTTAGCATTTTTGAGACCCAGGCAGATCCTGTTTTCAGTTGAATGTATATGCTATTGACTCATCTTTGGATGGAGTTGGGGAGGAAAGCTTCAGATAGTCCAGCTCTGAGCTAAGAAGCAAACATCAGTAGGTCCTGCCTCCCCAATGGATCCAGAGCCAAAATTACAGCAACATGCTTTTTCCTCTCCTAAAAGGCAGCACGGATCAGCAGTCATCATAGTTTATACATGTGTCTGTCTCCTTCCATAAAGTAATTCATTCTCATCTCATCCATAAATTGATAACTAGCATCTAGGAGCATTCATGAGAAGCTTGCTGTGTTGTTCTTCAGGCTACTGATTCACTATAGGGTGGCTTTGACAACAAAGCTGTCCAAAACTGCTCATGCCTGAACTGGGATTCATCATCAGACCAGCTGTGTCAATACAACTACTTATGGGACTCCAGAGATAAGGTCTAAATTAATCTCTATTAAAAACAACCTTTTCCTTTTGCAGATTTCTTTTAATTTCAGTAATCTTGCTTAAATGGGGCCCATACACAATTATACTAGCACAACTGAGTGAACAATGAAATGCAGCATGTGGCAAGAGCTTCTAATTCATCTTTATCATCCAGCTAGCACACTGAGAAACTCAGCTGTGACTCATCTTCATTTTGAACAGCATATTAATGCTCAGTACTTCTGATTGTAGGCCCCCTATAGATCTGGAGATCTACCTGAGGAGACGACGTATCAGGCATGTTAAGGGTGGAAGTACTATTGGAGTCAATGAACCTAGGGTGCCTGATGAATTTTAAGCAAAAAGAACACTTAAATTCTTTATCTACTAATGAGTAGACCTGAAATTGCAAGTATGTAAATTCTATGATCATTGGACTTCTCCAGAAAACAGCCTCCCATATGCCCTATAAAAGATCTTTCTATTGTAATTTGAGGAAAGTAGAGGTGCTCAGAAACTATGGGTACAATCTTGGTCCACACAGCATCATTCATCATCTTTTTAAAGAATACAGGATTCTTCCCTATTTTCTTAAAGTTAATTTTTTGTCAAAGTACTATTTAACCACTGGACATTAGCTACCTATGTACATATAACTGTTCTGTAGAATATAGGCTAATATCAACCAATTAAAAAGAAGTCATTACAGTCTACTATCACTAGATTAAATTAGTTACTGGGGAAGTATTCGATAAAAAACCTGTACCAATTAGGTAGGGCATACTGCCATAATACTTTACATTTATATAACAACTTAGATTTGGCATTTGACCAATTGGGCTGAGAAAGCAATGCTAAATCACAGCAGGCCCCATTGAAAAAGGGCAACAGCTAACTGTCAAGATGTTCTAGCTCCAGTGGGAAACTTTTCACAATAACACTGGTCAAAGTTTTAATCTCCCAACATATAACAGAAAATTTTCAAATTTTTGAGAAAAATTAACACAACTCCAGAATGCCATTTGCTACATGCTCTTCAATGACATCAGTATTTTAATTGTAATGGTGTTTCTTTTGTCTGGGTAGGCTCTATAGTGCCTACAGTGAAGATTAAAGCCAAACTGTCTGACTTTAATTTAAAAGGGCACTGAATATATTAAACCTGATTTTTAAACAACTTACACATCTCTTCCAACAAAATCCAAAGCTATTCTGGCTGTAATCTGTGTAAAGCTTTATTAAAATCCCTCAAAAAAAATGTGTCTTTGCAAAAAATGTATCCCCTGCCTCCTTTCCTGCATTAAAACTTTGGGCCTTTCCCTATTTACTCAATCAAAAGTAGTAAATTTTATGGTCTAGTTCTCAAGATAGGTAATCCTTCAATCTGTAGTTATGTGTGCTCACACTCTATGTCTATATAAAGTGGGATAACAAAGTTATAATTTTAAGTATGTTTTATTATACAAAATAATATTTTATATCTTGTTATGGAATTTCTATAAAGTAAAGGTATTTAAGAAATCATTTTGTCAATAAAACACGTTGTCTACCAGGAATATAGGTAACAAAATAATCACCCCATTTATTTTCCTCCCTTCTTTTTTTTATTTTCCCCTCACAATTTCTAAGTCTTACTAGAACTTCATGACCTCAGCTATATTGGAAAGGGTTAATGGCCATGATCTGCAAACTGAAACCACTGCTGGTGTGAGGTTTAATTGAGAGGCAGATGCACAGAGACAGCAGGTAGAGATGGAAATTGGGTTAGTAAAGGAACAGGTCAAGGTAAATTCAAAACCCTGTAACCATACACATTCAAACTGTGTTTCCCTGTGCTCTGTTCTTTGTAAATTATATCAAGTGATTTGTATTTTGTAAGAAGCTCATGATTTTGCAGTACAGGGTCTCTAATGTGTGCAAGCATTCCTTAACAATTTTTCACTTTCTTGAAGAAAAACTTACTTCTTTTTTTTGAATAGGGAGTGTGTTCTCATTTCCAAGCTGCTGTTTAACATGCATAAAGGGGTATTTTTCACTTGCACCCTAGAGGAACTAATGATTTTATACGCTGCTTGCTGAGCTTCTAGCAGGAAATATATCCTATTGCTCGCATACTGTTAAAATTAATCATCTAATAGGAAAGGCCAAGTGCTTCAATCACAGCTTCTTCTCAATACAATTTTACTGTGTATGTTTTCAGAGGAAAAAAAAAATATTATGTTAATAGGAAGATCTGCAATTATAACAAGATGGGATGCCTGGGGTTAAGACCACTGTTGCAGCGCTGCTGAGCCCTAGTGGTGGGACACAGCTTGTACGGGAAGCCAAAAGGCAACCTTTGGCCAGGATTTTCCAGCATCAGAAAGGTTTGGTTGAAAGTTCTTTGAGAATGCTGTGGACTGCTAAAAGCATACAGAAAACTCAAGAAAAGTACTAAAAATATATGCATACAAAGAAGCTATTTTATCTGCTTAGTTATTTAATTAATTATTTAAATCTTTATTATTTAAATCTTTGTTTTGGCTCATCTTTAAATTGTTAGACATGTCTAGAAAATCTTTTCCTATATTTACACAGCTGAAAAGACACAGAGATAAAAAAAACTTGCAAAGCTGCTCACTGTAATCTGATGTTATGGTTTTGCCTGACCCTTCACATACTGTTAGATTATGTGATAAAATTCTCATTCCACACAAAGTAATGATTCCAGAAGAGGCAAAAAAACATAGGGAGGAAAACCCTAGTTATACAGTCAGTGAAAGAAAAACTTGTGTCAGCTGTTCCCAGGTCTGTCAAAGGAGGGTCATCAGCCCCATGAGCTGGAGGCCATAACCAGCACCATAAGAAAAAGGAACAGGTAGAGCATCATACAGACCAACGGGGGTTACTTTTTAGGGTGCATGGCATATATTATGAGGTGTCAAGAAGAGCTTTTTGGGATTTGACAAGAGTAATTACAGGATGTTTAGAGCTAAAAACAAAGGTGGAGAAAGGGAGGGATCAAGGCAATTTGGGATGAACAAGAACTGAAAAATAGAGGGATAAGTACATGGAAGAGCTTGGTGGTGTATAAAAATGTTGCTAGTCATCATGCTTGCCTGGACATGTTCCATACCTGGTCAATGCAGCCTGTTCTATCTTTACATTGAAATATATTTCTTACCATCTTCCTCTATTTCATGAGCATAAACGCGTATGACCATCTAAGTGCTTCAATCATGGATCACTCTGCTCTTGTGCTGTACTCTGTGCAGTTCTGGTGTCATAGAATCATAGAATAGTTAGGGTTGGAAAGGACCTTAAGGTCATCTAGTTCCAACACTCCTGCCATAAGCAGGGACACCTCACACTAAACCATGCCACCCACAGCTTCATCCAACCTGGCCTTGAACACTGCCAGAGATGGAGCACTCACAACTTCCCTGGCCAACCCATTCCAGCATCTCACCACCCTAACAGGAAAGAATTTCTCCCTTATATCCAATCTAAACCTCCCCTGTTTAAGTTTGAACCCAATACCCCTTGTCCTGTCACTAGTCTCTAATGAAGAGACCCTCCCCAGCATCCTTATACGCCCCCTTCAGATACTGGAAGGCTGCTATGAGGTCTCCACGCAGCATTCTCTTCCCCAGGCTGAACAGCCCCAACTCTCTCAGCCTGTCTTCGTATGGGAGATGCTCCAGTCCCCTGATCATCTTCGTGGCTCTCCTCTGGACTTGTTCCAACAGCTCCATGTCCTTTTCATGTTGAGGACACCAGAACTGCACACAATGCTCCAAGTGAGGTCTCACAAGACCAAAGTAGAGGGGCAGGATCACCTCCTTCTCCCAGCTGGCCATGCTCCTTTTGATGCAGCTCAGTATACAGTTGGCTTTCTGGGCTGCAAGCACACACTGCAGTCAGCTCATGTTCATGTTCTCATTGACCGCCACCCCAAAGTCCTTCTCCGCAGGGCTGCTCTGATTCTCTTCTTTGCCCAACCTGTAGCTGTGCCTGGGATTGCTCCCACCCAGGTGTAGGACCTTGCACTTGGCATGGTTAAACTTCATGAGGTTGGCATCAGCCCACCTCACAAGCATGTTAAGGTCCCTTTGGATGACATTCCTTCCCTCCAGCGTATCCACCGAGCCACACAGCTTGGTGTCATCAGCAAACTTGCTGAGGGCGCACTCAATCCCACTGTCCATGTCAGCAACAAAGATGTTGAACAAGACTGGTCCCAACACCTAACCCTGAGGGACACCACTCAACACTGGCTTCCAGCTGGACACTGAGCCATTGACCATGTGATCCTTGAATATCATCCAGCAGTCTTGGGCCCCCCTGCCCTCTAAGGCTATATCCCATGGAACCTTACTAAGCAGGTTCCTGAAGAGGCCAATGTCTGCTCTGTTGCAGTCCAGGGCAGTGAGTTTGCTGCACGCTCTTCTCACTGTCCTGAGTATCTCGAATTCGACCATCTCCTGATCACTGCATCCAAGGCTGCCCTGGAGCATCACATTTCCAACGAGCCCTTCCCTGTTGGTGAGCACGAGGTCAAGCAGGGCACCTCTCCTTGTCGGCTCCTCTATTACTTGCAGAAGGAAGTTGTCTTCCACACAATTGAGGAACCTCCTGGATCATTTATGCCAGGCCATGCCATGCCATGCCATCGCTCCAACAGATATCAGGGTGGTTGAAGTCCCCCATGAGAACAAGGGCCTGCAAGCTTGAGGCTTTTCCTATTTCTTTGTGGAGCGCTTCATCCACAGAGTCCTCTTGATCTGGCGGTCTGTAACAGATCCCCACAGTTATGTCTCCCATTGCTGTTCTCACTTTAACTCTGAGCCACAAACTCTCTGTTAACTGCTCACCTGTCCCCAGAGAGAGTTCCATAGTCTCCAGCCTGTCCCTAAAATAAAAAGGACATGGAACTATTGGAGCAAATCCAGAGGAGGGCCACGAAGATGATTGGGGGACTGGAGCATCTCCTGTATGAGGACAGGCTGAGAAAGTTGGTGTTGTTCAGCCTGGAGAAGAGAAGGCTGTGTGGAGACCTCATAGCAGCCTTGCAGTATCTGAAGGGGGCGTGTAAGGATGCTGGGGAGGGTCTCTTCATTAGGGACTGTAGAGACAGTACAAGGGGTAATCGGTTAAAACTTAAACAGGGGAAGTTCAGGTTAGATGTAAGGAAGAAGTTATTTACTGTGAGAGTGGTGAGGCACGGGAACAAGTTTCTGAAAGAAGTGGTAAATGCTTCATCCTGGTGGTGTTCAAGGCCAGATTGGACAGAGCCTTGGGCAACATGGTCTACTGTGGGGATTCCCTGCCCATGGTAGGGGGTTGGAACAAGATGATCTTAAGATCCCTTCCAACCCAAACCTTTCTGTGGTTCTATGATTCTATAAAATCATCTCGAATCATGCACCATCCTTGAGTAGAGAAGAGGGCATGATCCTGAAGGAAGCTTGAAAAAATTTTGAGAGCTGTGGACAGCCAGAAAAAAAGGCAAAGAACATTGGAATAATGTTCCAGCTTGCTTGAAATTTAAATTTCTTACTATTTTTTCACCATGATCATTGATAATTTATAATTTGATTTTAATTGCAAACCAAAATTAATAACTTTGCTTCCTGCTATAAAAAGAGTACCTGATGGATAGGACTGACACATGAATGTTATTATAAATGCTTTTAATTCCCAAAATTTATGTGCAGCTGAGAAGCCTGGCAACTAGGACATCCTTTTCAGAGCTTACTTCACTATGAGAGTTTGTGTGTGTGTGAGTGGTGGACAGTGGG
>NDXB01019963.1:27075-73959 GCA_002631895.1 Agapornis roseicollis | reverse complement strand
GGTGGTGTGGTGGGTGGGGGGGGGGGGGGGGGGGGGGGGGGGGGGATGCCTATATCAGTACATAATCAAGTTCTCTTTGATCAGTCGTGCTGATTAGTGATATCTACATCTAGCTGAGTTTCATTGTCTTATTTAGGCAATTGCATGTCCCAAAACTAATGGAAGTCTTTCTAGAAGATTACCACAATGACCTCACCCAATAAAGTAACTATACAAATGAAATTTCTAATGAAGTTATATTGCATATCCTATATAGAATTTATATGACATTTATTAAAAACATCTATTCTCACCTAATCATTCAGAGTCTGCACATACACAGAGACAGAGAATTTGATGAATCATAATGGGCAGCATTTAACGCTATGCATAGTATAATAGGCGTTTTTAACAGCCAATTAATCACAATCTTGTGATAAAATTGCTGGGTTTTCATTTCAGTGCAGATTACAGGTACAATTCTTTCCAGTATTAAGTAGTTGGTTACAAGCTTATCTCTTTCAGTTCTCATATGAACTGAATAAATGACAATCTTATTTTATTATATCTATATTGCACTCTTAAATATTACAATGAGATATTACTGAAAAATAGCATAAGGGACCAAACACTTCAAGGAATCCTTCTTTAATTATGTATAATCTGTTTTACTCTAAGTCCACTCAAAACTGACTTTGTTTTGTGAATTTACAGCTTAACCACAAATGAGACTAACTAGCCATGGCTTGCAGGAAACTGTCTCCATTGCAAATTAGGTGCTAACTTGAGTATATCCAGCTGTGGCTGGCCCTGATAACATGAGTGGTTCTGAATTAATTCTTCCTTAGCAACTCCTTCATGCTTAACAACTTCCAGAAAACTGGTTTAAACCCAGCCACACAACTGGTTCACTCACTCAACCCCCCTTTCTTGCCCTCCCCTGCTTCCAGAGGGATGGAAAGGAGAATCAAAAGAATGCAACTCCCACAGGTTGAGATAAGAACAGTTTAGTAACTAAGGTATAACACAAACCACTGCTGCTACCATCAATAATAATAATGATAAAGGAAATAACAAGGGAAAAGAATACAGCATCTCACCAACCACCAACAGAAAACTCACAACACCACACCAACCACCGACAGATAACTCACGACACCCCAACCCAACCGAGTGCTGACTGACCAACACCTCCAACCACCCCGAGAGCACTAGCCCTTCCGGATAACTCCCAGTTACATCCTGGGCATGACGTGCTATGGTACGGAATACCTCTTTGGCTAGCTTGGGTCAGGTGTCCTGTCCCTGCTTCCTCCTGGCCTCCCCTCCTCCCTGGCAGAGCATGAGGCTCTCAAAGTCCTTAGTCAGGGTAAACATTGCTTAGCAACAACTAAAAACATCAGTGTTATCAGTTTTGCTCCCAGGTTAAGTCAAAACACAGTGCTGCACCAGCTACTAAGGAGGAGAAAAACTGACTGCTATTGCTGAACCCAGGACACTGTTCAAACCATAACATTAGACAATATGTACAAGAAACAGAAAAGAAGTAGGAATAAAAAAAAAAATATAAAAAATTGCAATCTTTACTTATTAAAAATTTTGTGCAACAAAATAAACTTTCAGAAGCATGAAATTATGAAGTTTGTCATTAAAAGTTGTTACAAGAGCATACACAAATCTAGTAATTGTTAGTAATTAAAACCCAAGAAATGCCTATTTGAAATTATATTTCCTTATTGTGAAATGTTGTGGGGCTTTTTTTCTTAGTGAATAAAAGCATAATCTAAGATTCTGATTTTGCCGCAGAAATTAAATATAAAAGTCAGTTTTGTCATTCTCGGAATAGAAGTGCTGATCCTTTAAATTATTAAGGTTTTGTTCTGCAGATAAAAAACAACTGACTTACAAAGCAACAAAATGAGACTTAAAGACTGGTCAAGGAAGCCTTAAACTAGATGTGTTGGGGGGGGGCATCATTCCATTCCAACACACCTCAGCTGCCAGCACCTGTGATAAATGCTTGGAGCAATGTAGAGATATACCAGCAGCTCCAGCCAACAAGCTGGCTTCATCTGGAGCTTGGCTCAGATGCCTCTATACAAATGTCCTTAATATGGGGAACAAACAAGAGGAATTAGAGATGTGTGCACATCTACTGGGGTATGATATAACAGGCATCACAGAAACATGGTGGAATGGCTCATGTGACTGGACTGTTGGAATGGAAGGTTACAGGCTCTTTAGAAAAGACAGGCCCGGCAAATGGGGAGAGGGAGTTTTTATTAATGTTAGGGACAGGCTGGAGAGTATAGAACTCTTTCTGGAGACAAGTGGTCAGTCAACAGAGAGTTTGTGGTTCAGGGTTAAAGGGAGAACAGTGATGGGAAATATTACTGTGGGGATCTGTTACAGACCACCTGATCAAGAAGATTCTGCAGATGAAGCACTCTAGAGACAGATAGGAACAGTCTCATGCTCCCAGGCACTTGTTCTCATGGGAGACATCAACCACCTTGACACCTGTTGGAGGGACGGTATGGCCCAGCTCAAGTAATCCAGGAGGTTCCTCGATTGTGTAGAAGACAAATTCCTTCTGCAAGTAATAGAGGAGCTGACAAGGAAAAGTGCCCTGCTTGACCTTGTGCTCACCAACAGGGAAAGGTTGGTAGGAAGTGTGACACTCCAGGTCAGCCTTGGTTGTAACGATCATGAGATGGTTGAGTTTGAGATACTCAGGACAGTGAGAAGTGTCTGCAGCAAGCTCAATGCCCTGGTCTTCAACAGAGCAGACTTTGGCCTCTTCAGGATTCTGCTTAGTAAGGTTCCATGGGATATAGCCCTGGAGGGCAGGGGGACCCAAGACTATTGGTTGATATTCAAGGATCCCCTCTTACAAGCTCAGGAGTGTTGCATCCCAACTAGAAAGAAGTGCAGCAGGAGGACCAGGAGACCTCCTTGAATGGATAAGGAGCTGCTGAGGAAACTTTAAAGTTAAAAAGAGGCTTATAAAAGGTGGAAGCAAGGACAGGCAGCCTGGGAAGAATACAGGGATGTTGTCTGGGAAGCTAGGGACCAGGTTAGGAAATCTAAGGCCAGTTAGAATTAAACTTGGCTAGGGATAGTAAGGTAACAGGAAGGGGTTCTATAGGTATATTTCAAAAAAAAGACAGACGGGGCAATCCCAGGCACAGCTACAGGTTGGGCAGAGAGGAGATTCAGAGCAGCCCTGCGGAGAAGGACTTGGGGGTGGTGGTTGATGAGAACATGAACATGAGCCAACTTCAGTGTGCGCTTGCAGCCCAGAAAGCCAACCATATCCTGAGCTGCATCGAAAGGAGTGTGACCAGCAGGTCGAAGGAGGTGATCCTGCCCTTCTACTCTGCTCTCGTGAAACCTCACCTGGAGTATTGTGTGCAGTTCTGGTGTCCTCAACGTAAAAAGGACATGGAGCTGTTCGTCCAGAGGAGGGCCACAAGAATGATCAGGGGACTGGAGCACCTCCTGTATGAAGATAGGATGAGAAAGTTTGGGCTGTTCAGCCTGGAGAAGAGAAGGCTGTGTGGAGACCTCCTAGCAGCCTTGCAGTATCTGAAGGGCAGCTATAGGGATGCTGTGGAGTGGCTCTTCAGTAGGAACTATAGTGATAGGACAAGGGGTAACAGATTAAAACTTAAACATGAGAAATTTAGATTGAAAGTAAGGAAAAAGTTTTTCCCTGTGAGGGTGGTGAGGCACTGGAATGGGTTGCCCAGGGAAGCTGTGAATGCTCCATCCCTGGAAGTGTTCAAGTCCAGGTTGGACAGAGCCTTGGGTAACATGGTTTAGTGTGAGGTGTCCCTGCCCATGGCAGAGGGGTTGGAATGAGATGATCTTAAGGTCTTTTCCAACCCTAACTATTCTATGATTCTATGATTCTAAAATGAATAACCCATTCAGGATATCCGTCTGTGCTGTTTGAATGATATCTCAGCACAAAAGTGGTTTAATACTGAGATTCCTCGTACATGACAATATGATTTATGATACCACAGATTCACCTATCACTACATATGTCTTTACTGATTTTGAGAAATTTAATGGTCTAGTATGACAAAAAGTGAGCCAAAGATCATAGTGTTATATTATACAACATGTATTAGTTACAAGATGATATGAAGTGGTATAAAAAGAAGCTTATAATTTGGTCTTTCCCCATCAGTTGTTACCTTACCTTTTAGTGCCTAATAACTTTCCTTAATCAAAATAGAAAAACAAAATGTCCATAAATGTTTAGCAAAACATATAGGAATAAAGATGGGAAAAACCTACAATGTTTTATAAAGTATGAATTTCATCTGAAAGAAAGTCTTTCTTCAGCCCATCAGATCCATTCATTAATATAAAATTCATTTCTATGTACTTTGAAAATCTTCAACTGCTAGTTTTAAACTTTCCTTCTTTAAGAACGAATCTATTACAAATTCCAGACTTTCTTTTATGAGAACATATCACTGCTTCTTCAAAGTCCACAGGCTGATTTTTTTTAAATTATCCAATCACAGCCAGAGTCAAAATACTGCACTGTGCACTCTATTGAATAACCATCATCATTAAGAAACTTTTAGCATCATTTCTAGCTTTCCAAGCACCTCCAGAAGATTATAGTCACCCTCTGTATACACAAAATTACAAAATAAGAAGGAAAAGCCAACTCCTAGAAAATCACCTCAATGCAATCTTGAGAAGTCAGCTTGAATTCTTTCCTGGGACTCACCAGAAAACTCCCTAGGGAACCTTGTTAGAACAGAGAACATCTCAACTCAGCCTAAGCAGCAAGTGCAGCTTACAATACTATCAGCTGTTGCATTTCCACCTTTTAGGGAGCTTTTAAATACACAACTTGCATAGCCATTTTATCTTAGACATACCTATTGTGCGATATTACTACTCAGAGACTGAGTGACTGACTGCAGATATCTCCCTCTTTCTGAGCTGACACTTTTCCAAGTATCCTACCTATGCAGACTGGTGGAATATAGCATATTTGTGCACACAAGACTAAGAAACATAGCATGTACTTGAACACAGTTTCACATGTGAGCAATTGGTATTTTCTGGTTATCATTCTTATCTCATATTTAAACATGGTGAACATTGGACTGTGCAATAATTCAGCTTGAAAAAAATGTGACTAGGAACTTATTGCTAAAAGATATATTTTCCTGTTCAATGTGAATAATTTAAAAGGCTAATATTACACATAGATTTTTTTTTTTTTTTGTAGTTTAAGTGGCTTTTAAATTTTATTTCCCAAAGGGCCTTCAACTGTGAGGAGTCTGAAGGTTTTTTAACCTTGGTCTGGGAGCCTGGAACTTAGGCTCTGTACTGGTGTTAAGTCCCAAAATAAAATGTCCATGTAAACATATCTAAAATTCTTAGACAAAATTTGGCCTGAATGTTTTTCTTTGGCATCCCTTTTTAGAAATTTCTGTTTTCTACTAGCCTTTCCTGTTTGACTGCATTTTCATGCCATGCTCATCTTCTCCTTACATTTGTGCCAGCACAAATGCTTATCGGACCATGCATAATCAAGTTTGTTAACTAGAAAAAAAAAAATAAGGAAAGGGAAAAAGAGGGAAGGGGTAGACATGAGAAGAAAGAAGGGGAAGGGTCTCTAACTTTGCTGCCAGTGAAAAGGTACATGGAACTATACCTAAATCAGAAAGTTCACAAGTTCAAGCTTAGCTGAGGAATGAACTAGCAAACCTTTCAGCCAACCTTTCTTAGCACTTAATAAAACATTAATTTTTCATGTCTTGATTAGCCACAGGTAGGCACATTACTGCTAATTTTCAGTTTAGGTTAAAACTCCACAGAGAGCTCTGATTTCCAGTGCCTGAGCCGGCATTTGAAAATTTGTGAGGTGTCAGGTAAGTACTGATGAGGTTGAGAACTAGGTGTTGTCTTGTTAATGTGCTTGGCAGGGAAGCAGAACAAATTCACAGCAAAAAAGAGCCTGTAATAACTCATGGATGAGGATACATCTCAGAGTGGATGATGTATTTCAGAGGTCTGCATACAGCAGCTTTAAACTGGATTTGGGGTTTTAACATGAAGAACGAAGGATATGATTTTAATTTCACATTTTGAAATGGGTTTAGCATACAATCTAAATGTAACCAAAAGCAACTTTATTTGCATGCTTAAGGTAGGTGGGTTAAATCTGAGAGTATAAGTGGAAATATATTTAAAAAATTAAAATAATTTACATGACAGAGATATTTACACATAAACTATATAAAATAAAATTTTTAAAGGAGTCAAAGGCCCTAACTTCCAAATATTATTGCAGCTTACTTCTTGCTCACTCTCAGATAACCTAAGCAGGAAATGTTAAGAATTTTACTGTTCTTTTCTTGTAATAATTAATAACTATATAATCTGCATTTTTGATGGTAACAATCCCAGAGTCCCGAAACAACCTCTTTTGACAAGCCACTAGAAATAAACAAACAAAATTATAAATAACACAGGTAATTTCTTTGCTTCTCATAAAACAGGCTAATAGATTATTTTTCATGCAATGACTTCCACTGAGAATTTTGCATGCAGTCAAATATTTTGATGCAGTTGTATGTGCTATGTGTTGATTTATATTAATATTGCAAAGCTCAGCCAAGTTATCTTCCTTGGCAATGACTGATCTTTTATGCATTAAACATGTAATCATGTGGCAATTAAGGATGGTGAAATTATATCAGAATAGTATGATAATGAAGTTCACTTTGAAACAGCGTTTGGTAAACAACTGCTGTTCAGGATCTCCTAGAAAATGTTCTGTTTGTCTCTTCTGTTTAATAGAAGTTCCTTTCTCAAAGATCATAGGAAACTGGTCATGAAATACAGACTTTATCAAAGACATCAGAGATACTGTGTCTAAACCAAGGATGATGTGAATCAGAGAATTTTGTCAGTTTATTTAGAATCATAAAATCATTTAGGTTGGAAAGGACCCTGTTTAAACAACAAACATTCAGAAAATGTTCAAAAACAGTGCTGCAAAATATTCTAAGTTCTGTTCGCTTCTGATTCTTCCTTGAATACTACTTATAAGGTGGATTTCAGTTTCTTCTCAGATAAGAAACATGCTGCTGAAGATATCCTGGCCTTCTCCACCTTTCAGTTCATACTGTATATCAGTCTCAGGGGAATAAACTTTTATCCTTTTAGATGAAATTCAACTGGTAATGGACACTTGCTTATCACATCTAGCAGAATTAATCCACAGTAATGCCCTAAAGTCCACATCGTGTAGGTATTGGTTTTTCAGCTCTTTCACTGTAGTGAAACATAGCCGGACATATTAAGGATGATAACGTGTCCCAAAATTTCTAAGAAACAAATGTGCTAATTAACTATTCTTTATAATTCTTACCCAATTCTATATCTATCATTTCTGGTATTTTCAGGACAGGTTCAAAACTTTTCAGAAAAGCTCAGGACTGGCAAGGATAGGAATCTCCATCTATCTTTGTTAGACTTGTCAGATACTTTTGATGCCAAGGAGATGCTCCTTAGACATAATCCTTTTTAAGTGTAACCTTTAGAAGAAGTTGTAACATTGCAGTGTAATATTGACAACTCTTAAAATGTATGTACAATTGTTTCTAGGTAACATGCTTTGTAGTGCTAATTGAGACAGCAGCTCATTGTATATTCATGATTACAGAAATCACAAATGTCAGTGCTGTCAATGTTCTTACACTGCCATGACATAAGTAGAATAAGCTGGTTTTGAATTACTGATCTCGCTATTCCCTCATTCCACTTACTGCGTAATCAACAGTAATGTTGATGTGATAGGTAATTTCAGCAAGTAATTCAGTATTTTCTCTGAAACTGAAAGTTCTGTTCTCAGTGATACTTTCACAATAAACTGCAGTAATTACATATTCTTTTAAGTGTGAAAGTATTGAAATCAGTTGAAAACTGGGAGCATTACAAAACTGGAACTAAATGAATAATGACTCTTTCTACTTTTTGCTTTCTCTGCTTTTGCTTTTTAAATACAGGTAAAATTGAAAATATTTTTTTACATTTCTTTACATTTTCCAGGTCTAATTTTAATTTAGATTAAAAATATAAAAAAAATATTTTATATTGATTTTTATTATCTAACAACTTTTAAAATAGTTCCAAAATAATATGGATGACAATAAGCTTCAATTTAAATTAAGTTTTAATCTTTTTAAATTTTAAATTAAAGTTATTCTTTTCTGTTAATTTTAACACTTCTAATATCAGCTAACCTTATTTTTTTTTTCTCAGAACTTTAAAACAATGTTTTTCAGAAATAGATAATGCTTCTGGAGAAGTAACTCATGAAGACACAGAAGTAACTTTTTCATTCATTTAATTTAGTCCTAAATGTCAACATTATTAATTTGTAGTTGTAAGCCCAAGGTAGCTATTTTCGTTTTGCTTCCTATTTCCCATCAATTGTCCAAATAATAGTGCAGTAAAATTTGAAGAAAGCAAATTACAAAAAACTCGTCTATTTTGGTATTTGTCTAAGAACAGGTAAATTTCAGACATTACAACACACTGTTTAGACACTTAGCAGATGGCCACAGTTCACAAACTGTTCTTCAGATCCCCCACATAAAAGCAATAAAAGCTGACATGTTTCTCCTGTAAGTGCCAATAGCAAATTTCCTATTGACTACTATATTGTGAATCAGGCTCAGAATGCATGGGAAAAAAATGTGACCACACAACCTGCAGCCAGGAATGTAAATGAGCCTGTGTTAACTATACATATGTGTTAGAGGAAAATACAGCACTTTGAGTTACATATTTGGCTTATGGATTTCTTGCAAAAAATAGGTTTTTATGTATTTACTTACTTGGAGAAACAGAAATTTAAGCATTATGCAAACAAGTTTCTCTTCATCTCTTGCTCATCTATTACCAAAGTGTCCCCTCCACAAAAATTGAAAGCTTCATTGTTTTCTTCCATTCTTTCTGACTATGAGGCCTATGTTTATTGAGTCAAAACAATAAAAATACCCATGATGTATATAATAACATGATCAGATCTTTGTAGAATGTTTGGTATCAATTATTTGTAATAAAGCAGTATCAAATAAAATCTGAAAAACTTCAAAAATGTTAAAGAAAAATCATTCCCACAAGAAAAAGTCCTTCTCCCACTCACACTGCTAGGATCATTATTACAGCTTACAATTCATTCACCATGATCTCTTATTTATCCTCAGGAAGGAAGGCATCTGGGAATAGTCTGTATGAAGTTTTCATGCTGTGGGAATATGCTGTAGTTTCTGTGGCAACTCAGAGAATTCCTTATTCATCTACTCATCTCACATGCAGTGCCACTAATTTGGGCATGTGCAGCAAGTCTGTCACTTCTCTGAAGCACCAGTCCCACTGTGTCTTTGCAGATGGACTGTAACAGATGTGGTCAAAATGGCCAGAAATGTTGAAGTAGAAACTGCGTTATTACAGAAATGGGTATAACTCACTTCTGTAGCTACATTACACTGTTTCCTTTACAGGTCTTTATATTCTGTTTTGGAACACTGGCTGTCTCAGAAAACAGCTTATTGTGCAGAGTTTTGTTTTGAGTTTTACTGAAGTGATTTAAACCACTTTTGTCATCTCCCAGCAAAGGTGTTTAGTATTTAGATTTTCATTAGGTATGTCTTGTTTGTTTGGTTGGGGTTATTTTGTTTTGTTTTGATTTTCATAAAATGACCCTTATTTACTCACGGGTTTATTTCACTTTGGAGCTTCCAAGGATTCAAAAGCCTTTCTGAATATTAAGCATAACTGAGGAGCCCTTCTCTAACATAGAAAACTGCATCAACTCTAAAAGGATCTCTTAAAATTTATAAACTATTCTCTGAAAAAAAACCCAAACCGTATATATATACACAATTTTAAGGAATTAAAAGAAACAGCTGGGATAAATAAAACTAACCTTTCAGTACCAAAATTTGACAGCATCACCTGAGATGTTAATTAAAGGTTAATTCCACCAACTGAAATTGTAAATAAAAGTATAATGTTACTTTTGTAATCATAACTAAACTGTGACCTGAATAAGGATTATAAATTTTCAATACTGACCCATATCATAGACTAAATAGCTAATTCAAAGATATTGTTTAAATTTATGGGTTCAGTTTCACTTTTTAATATGCTTGTTTTTCTTTTATTTCATCTCATATTTACCTGATGGTTAAAGCCTTCTATGATTAACATATGTAAACCATACAGTGGATACTTGCAATGTTCTTTTTATCAGAGATATTTAGAAGAAATATCCAACTCCTAACATCAAAGTCCATCCTCAAGAAGGCAATCATGCTTATTACTCAGTGTTCCAATACAGAAAATAGAAAGGTCATTTCATGCACACAATTCAACTCCCTCATGCACAAGAAACCAGGAGGCAGTAATCCGTTCTGTAAATGGACTAAGTATGGTTGAAAAGTAGCTATACAAATTCTGATAATTAGGAACCTTCGTCCAGTTTAGTCTAAGTTTTCATAGGCCAGTATTTATCTCACATTATTATAACATTATTATCCTTTGACTTAAAACTCTACCCCCTGTTTTCATTCCCTTTTTTCTTTTTCCAGGAGTTATAAACCTGTTTTTTTAATGACAAAGGAGACACACTCCTTCTGGTTTTTATTATACTTTCTATGAATAATGAATATTGCCAAAATTCAGGTGAATACCTACTTAGAAGGTAGATCAAGGATAGAATTTTTTTGTCAACCTGGACATAGGGTAGCTGTACTGGGACATGGGATAACAATTTCTGGTTAAAGCAGAATCTTCCTCCATTCAAGATCCCACTTTCTTATAGTTAACTATTTTCCATTCACAGAAACAGAAAAATTAAATATTCACCTTCTAGTGCATACACCAGTATGTTGGTGTTTGCTGCCTTCCGCTGGACTGCTGTAACTCTTGACCTCAATCTCTGCTTCAAGAGAAGCCAAAGAGGGATTGAAACCAACTGCCCACATTTCAGATGAGGTGGATGACCCTAATAACCTGACTACTGGCAGGGAATACTGAGCACATTCCGCACATCCCTCCCTCAGTTTCAGCTGCCTGCTGTGCTGAACAGATCTGACAGGGTCCCGTGTGATTTGCTCAAGGTTACAGACTGTCAAGAATCAAACCAAAAACTCCCTTATAATCTACATAATCCACCTTCTTAAATTATCTCTTCCCTGCCACCAGCAACCTGTGATAAAATCAGTTAAAACACCTGCTTTCCAAACACCTCAAGGAAGTTTGTACCCTCCCTTTGCTTTTCTACAGTAACCTCATCAAGCAGTACAATAGTGTCTCTCAAAATTTATTTCTGTTTCTGATTTCTGCCAGCCCCCTCATCTTTCTCTCCACCCCATCCCACCCCACCCCACCCCCCGCCCCAATTTTAACCAGGGTCTCCTGGACAGATCTTTGAAGGAGTCAGCTTGTGTGGGCTTAAAGTAATTGCTCTGTTATCCCAGCACACTGACTGAAGAGCAATTATACCCAGTCAGAAAGGGGCATAAGAACAGGCTTCCAGAGCACCTGAAGGAGAGCTCTGAGACAGAAGAACCAGAAACTACAAGGTAGAAAAGGTTTATGGTATTCTGAAAAGAAAGTAAAATATTATTATTGTGAAAGCACTGTGTTTTCAGTAAAACAGACATCAAGACCTGACATCACCACAAATATTCCAGTAAAGCCTTGAAGGTATCCCTGTGTTTAGTTTCATGTTCCCTAAGCAGGATAGTATCCTTTATCACAGAGGCTCATGCAGGGTGACAATGTCCACCTGCGACTTGCAAAGTACATCTGCAGAGTATTCTTGATATTTTGAAGTAATCATTACATTCAGCATGTTTAGGATCTTTATTCTTATAGGAAAAAATAATGCAAAAAACTATGAGTATTTTGATTCCCCTTTACTTTCTCAGAATTTGATATATACCTTACAAAGTCAAACTGAAAATATGACTGTTGCAGGTTAACCTCAGCTGCCAGCTGAGTATCACACAGTCTCGTACTCACTTGCCCTACCCCCCTGGTACAATTGGGGCAGAGAGCAGGTAGAGCTGATATAAAGAGAGACATTTACAAGTGAAGGAAAGGGGAAGAATAAAGGAAAAAAATTAAGTCAATTACACACCGACTCATATGAGCAGACCAATGCTCAAACATATCCACCTTCCTAAATATCACCCTTCCTTCAGTTTTTATTTCTGAGCATGGTGTTATATAGCATGGAATATCTCTTTGCTCATTTTGAGTCAGCTGTGCTGGTTGAATCCCCTCCTAACTTCTTGCACACTCCCAGCCTGCTTGATGGGGAAACAACATTGGAGAAAAAGAGAACATCTTGACACTGCACAAGTACTGCCCAGGATAGCCAAAACATTGTGTCATAAATCCAAAACACAGCACCATATGGGCTGCTCTGAAGAAAATTAACTAAATCCCAGCCACCTCTTATTCCATACCTTTATATCATGGTCAAATCATGCAATCCAACACAGTCAATACATCCCTCTCCTGTCCTTTGATGTATGCACATCATTCCCTTATGCTATGGGCCATCTCCATAAAAACTCCATTGAGTTCATTTGATCTATGACTTGAGTTCCATCTGCGGTCACTCAGGACAGGAGATATGGCATATTGTATTGAGTTATTGGGCACCAAAGCCAGCTTAGGTGAGGTCAGTGCTCCACTTGCACAACTTCTTCCAAGGCTTGTCCTCCACTGATTCAAGCAATTGCTGTTGTAGCACTTCCTATAGCATACAACTCAAGTCATGTGTTATTTTCTCCCAACATTAGGAAGGTACACACCGTATTTCCCCATTCTTGCACACTACCCTCCAAATGTACCCAGGTATTTTAGTGAAAGCAATCCCACAAGGGGTTTTGCTTTTTCTGAAGGGAGGAGCAAGCCATGCTCTCTTTCCCAGTCTTTTTTTTACAGACATTATGGGGGTCTTATTCTATAGTATGTAAGGAATGTCCTTGATCAGGGCCAGGTCAGTTATTTGATCCTCTGGTATTAATCAGTCAAGTAGCTTCTGCTAAAATTTGCAGCCTAGTGCCAGTGTATCCCAGTACTCATTGCTTTCAGTTTAGTCTTTAAGAGTCCATTGTATTATTCAATCTTTCTGAATGTTGGTGTGCAGCAATGAAGTGATGCACCCAGTCAATGACATGTTTCTTGGCCCAAGTGCTTGTAAGGTTGTTTTAGAAACAAATTCTGGTAGTTAACTTGACCCTTTCTCAGGTGCCATACAACCACAGAACTTGCTTTTCAAGACAAAGGATGCTGGTTTAGGTGGTGGTATGGACTGTTTTCAGCCACCCAATGGCCATCTTTGCTATGATACAGATGTGATGCTTGTCTTGGTGGTTTGTGGCATTGTGATATAATGAATATGCCAGGTTTCCACATTTTGATGTACTTGCTTGGCTCGCCTGATCATGGCATGTTCTGCATTCTTGAATAACTTGTGCAATGGTGAACAGGTCCACCACTTGACCATAAGCCCATATGTATGTTGCATTGCTTCCTAGGTGTCCCAATGTTATATGGCCCACCAAGTTATGAATACAGCAGCTTTATTTTCCCAATCCAGGTCTGCCTGAACCAGCTTGCTTCTGTCATGCCACTCTACTTTCTTACTGTTTCAATGCTCTTCAGCAGCACAGCTCTTAGGCAAACAAGTATCTATGTGATGTGCTTTCACAACAGGGCTCTACCCAGCAGCAATGTCCTGTCATAATGCAGGAGACCAAATGTATTTACATCTGTGATGCCAGTTGGTCCATTTCCACTGATGTAGACACTCCTACTGGGCATTTGCCACCATCTGTGATTCTCTATGGAGACAAAGTACTGGCCACTTCTCTTGTTTGGCAATCTTTAGGGCCAGCTGCATGGCTTTCATTTCTGCAAGTGGACTTAATTCACCTTTTCCTTTGACATTTTCAGCAAATTGTCATGAGGGACTCCACAAAGCATAGACTCATAGAATCACTGCATAGTTTAGGTCAGAAGGGACCTTTAAAGATAATCTAGTCCAATCCCCCTGCAGTAGGCAGGGACATCTTCAATTAGATCAGGCTGCTCAGAGCCCTGTCCAACCTGAACTTGAAGCATCTTTCTACCTATAGTGCACCCATCAGTAAACAGAGCATACTGCTTTTTATTTATTGTGATTCATTCAGCGGGACTTCCACAGCACAGGTCAGCGCCTTGTTTGAAATGTCTGCCTTCTTGCCAGTCCACGATCTTTTCTAGGACTACAGGGCCGATGGAGCTCCCCATTTGGACCACTGTGTGATCAGTGCTACTCACTTCATACTGTGTTGGTTACATGATGTATAATGAGGACCTTTTAAACACTCAGCACAGCATAGGCAATTGTAGTGCCAAAAGGAGCTGCACTTCTATTCCACCTACTTCCGAAGTGGCTCAGCCCCCCTCATAGGCTACTAATATCTCTTTTTTTATTTGGGGTGTAGAAGACCTTAAATCTGCTATATCTCCAGCTCCAAAACACTAGATGTCAACTTAAGTCTCTCTTGGTGCATTCTGCCACAGGCTCCCTGACTGTGGTGCAGAGCATGTTTTCCACATCTGATCCTGTCCAGACTGTCCCAAGGACTACTGCATGAGCTATCTTCTGTCTGATTTACTCACAGCTTCATGACTGCTGAGGAGGAAATGTTCTGCACTGGTGACTTGGTAGAGAGGTTTATCAATCTGACTGTCATGGATTAACATCAGTCTGCAGCTGGACAGCACAACTGCTTGCTGAGTCTGCATTGTCGGCTGTGCAATGCGCAGCTTCCAGCTGAGGTTAAGCAACAACAGTGACTATTCTTAGTCATATTTGTGATGCCTTATTCTGTAAACAGTGCCTCTAAATTTCACTGAGGCTGCTGAAAGAACTGGATAATACTCAGTACAATTAAAGGCTTAAAGACCATAATAAATAGCATAAAGACCATAAATAGCAAGAAAATGCCATTATAATCTACATTGCTGCTTGAGATCAGATACAAGTGTTTCATAACTTTATATACTATAACATCTTTTAAAATATTCTTAACTATCACTGAATTTACTAAATCTGAAATAGAATTCTTTCACCCTCTAAGACATGTTATATGCCATACATAAGAAGGTGAAACCAGAAATGTTGTAGTTCCAGTGCCCAGAAGTTGAGTTACCATATGTGTTAACTCCTTAGACTATTACTACCCAAGGAAAATGTTCCTTAATTTTCCTGCTCACAGACATAGGAAGATTGAAGAAACAGTGTAAGAGGCAAGGTTAAAATATATCGGCAATTTTGGAAACATCTGCGCTACATAATGGCTGCAGCATGGGTTGATAAACTCAAGCTAACTTTTTTGGTTTTTTTTTTAATCCCCTTGTTAAAATACCAAAAGCAAAACCCCAGGGCTAAGATGAGCAGCCCAGACCTTGTTTCAGTTTGCTTGCAAGTTTTTGTTTCAGTGATTAACTTATGCCAGTGACAGTCCTTTGCTGCTAGAATTTAACTTAATGAAATGAAAGCTATGCACACACACAGCCATATAACTTCCAATACTATCTTGCCACTACAGCATATATCTAAATCCACTGGCAAAAGAATCCATGAAGAGCATATACTCAGGAGTATTTAATGAGAAACTGATTTTATTATGACTTAGCAGCAAGATTTCCTGTTTTGGCATTTATTTATTTATTTATTTATTTATTTATTTTTATCCAAGAAACTCCAAATGTGAATTATTCAATGCACAAATTTTTATTGTACAATATGGAAATCGGTATAGTCCAAAACCACAAGACACTAGGTACAGGTCATGAATGGTAACTACATCACTATCCCAAAAGCAAATTACGTGACTATTTTGGGAAGGACCACACAACTCATATAGCAACCTATAAAGGCTTCTGAGCACATCATTACAGAGATTTAAGTGTTCTTATAGGAATAATAAAGGTTAGACAGCTCTCATTGGCTTCAGGATGAATGATATTCAAGCACAGTTTTCCACAGTTAATCACTTTTCTGCACTCCTCTGCTTTGATTTCTTTGCTTCCTCTTCCTCAACCCTTTCCTTACCAAATGAAACTGCTACAGCTGCGATTGCTTTTAAATATCAGCATCTTCTTCAAAAGTCTAAACCACAGAGAGCAAGTACGTACTATTCCATGATAGTGCCACCTTACTAACAAGGAGCAATTACAAGAATGAAACAGTTATCATACTTGCTATCGAGTACATTCATTTATTAAGAAAGCACAATTAAACAGTGATCTAATACAACCCCTCAAATATAATAATTTATCATCTTCTGCAAAGTAATCTGATCCAAAGTCCTTAAATATTTCACAGAACATGTTCAAAGAAAATTAGCATGATTGCATATCACTGATAATTTAATAGAACTTGATGATGTTTCTCTTTAACAGACACAGGTTGCCATTTTAAATCTTATGTAGCTTTATTATCTGTAGATAGAGTAAGTGATCTTTGTCTCATTTGGGGGTTTTGTATTGTAAAAAAGTCACAAAAATGTGGTGTAAAAGAACAAATGGGAGAAATTTCCCCAACAAAATAGAATTCCTAAGGAACAGCAAACCATAAGATTCTCTTTTAATAATGTGGGTTGGAAATATGATGTTTGAAAAAGTCTTCAAATTAAAATTACTTGGTGAACATAAGTAATAAATTTAAATTTATTAAATATGTGCAAAGAAAATTCTCCCTTTATTGTTTCAGTAAAAGACATCAGTAAGCAGATTTAATACATGCTTTTGAAATCAACAAATTAATATGCTTTATAATGGGAGGCAGTAAACAGATTCAATATACACTATTAGGGACTGTAGTGATAGGACAAGGGGTAACGGGTTCAAACTTGAACAGGAGAGGTTTAGATTGGATATAAGGAAGAAATTCTTTCCTGTTAGGGTGGTGAGATGCTGGAATGGGTTGGCCAGGGAGGTTGTGAGTGCTCCATCCCTGGCAGTGTTCAAGGTTTGACAGANTATTAGGGACTGTAGTGATAGGACAAGGGGTAACGGGTTCAAACTTGAACAGGAGAGGTTTAGATTGGATATAAGGAAGAAATTCTTTCCTGTTAGGGTGGTGAGATGCTGGAATGGGTTGGCCAGGGAGGTTGTGAGTGCTCCATCCCTGGCAGTGTTCAAGGCCAGGTTTGACAGAGCCTTGGGTGCCATGGTTTAGTGTGAGGTGTCCCTGCTTATGGCAGGGGGGTTGGAACTGGATGATCTTAAGGTCCTTTCCAACCCTAACTACTCTATGATTCTATTCTATGATTCTAATACTTTCAGTCACCTTTAAAATACATATATATATATACATATATATTCAGGTTTTTGGGTATGTTTACCATACAACTGAGGAAAATTGAAAAGATTTTCAGAATATTTAGCAACACATACTTACCCTTTATAGGTTGTAGAAGAGTCCTAAAACAAATGGATCTGGATGGCTATTCTGCCATCTCCACTATGTGGGAATGTAGAAACTGGACGTGGCAAATATGCCTGGAAAAGCCACCCTCACAGGCTGTCATACAGCTACTACCAGATCTAATGAAATAGTCACTCTTGTACTGCTACTTCTTTTTCATGCATGAAGGGTAAGAAAATATATCTATTTAATCATATATTCATAGACCTCAGATACCTATTACTTAGACTGTTCACTTCTGCTTAATATATTCCTTTTCAAGTATTTGGGGGAAGATTAGGGCTACTGTTTACTCCACAGATAGAATAAAAAAGCAGACAGAATAAAGAGCAGCATTGTACAGCTATTTACACCTGTGCATATAAAGAAAATTAAAATCTATCTTCAGTATCCTAAGGGAAGAAGGAGTAAAAATTGCTCCTGCTACACAATTGGAATGCATCATTGCTCTATAGTTTGGCAGATTTAAAAGGTGGAGGAATAAAACCCCAAAACATATCAACACTACTTCTGCTTTCAATTAAATAAGGACGGTTACAAAATATGTGGTACCTTCAAACTCAGGCACTGGTAACTATGTCTCCTCTATAAAACTTCAGAATACAGAGAGAAAGTTAAACTTCAAGTTATCAGAGTTATTTAGTGGCAGAGCCCATACATGTAATACTTTAAGATTTGCTCTTCTAGAGTTAATGAATTTATTGTTGAGTTTAGTGGTTAAATTGTCTGTGTCTAACAGATTTACAGTATTCCACAAAAGTTATTTTCTGTCCCTTTCTTCCTAATTTAGCTTTATCTTGTAGAATACATATTTAGGCTGGTGAGCTTGTCTCACCATTTAATTAATGTGTATAATAAATCACAAAATGCCACAAGTGGAAAATTGCAGTTTTTAAAAATGTAATAGTGATTTTGTATCCTATATCCTCCAATGCAGAGAACTGAAATTGACTGTCTGTATAGTACTGTTTTTGTTTCTATATATAAACCACACTTATACACATCTCCCATCAAAACCATTCAGAAGAGAATGTGTCCCTTTTTTCAAACCTGAAATAAATTGAGCTTTAAGCAGATGAATTGTTACAGTCCCAGGAGACAGAACTCATCTACCTCATCTACCCCATAGGTGCAGACCTAATTTTGTTTCTGCACAGAGTGAGTTCCTTCAGGCTAGAGCAGATGTCAAATCTCCTACATTTAACTACCTGGCTGAATCTGAACTTCCATGGCTCACTCTGCCAAGACCCAGCACATCATGGAAGATGTGCAGTGCCACAGCTGCATACCGTGTGGCACAAGACAGGTGAACCATTCATGTTTTGATGGTCCAGGGAAGCTGTGAGTGCTCCACTCCTGGCAGTGTTTAAGGCCAGGTTAGACGAAGCCTTGGGTGGCACGGTTTAGTGTGGGGTGTCCCTGCTTATGGCAGGGGGGTTGGAACTAGGTGATCTTCAGGTCCTTTCCAACCCTAACTATTCTATGGTTCTATGAACCCTTGAAGATAGAATATATTTCTCTCTTTAATATGAAAATAATTTTCCAACTGCTCAGCAGGTGCATAAATTGTATTATGGCATTCAGCCCAATGCCATAACAATGATGCAGTTTCAGTTTACTGTTTATCTTGGCTGATGCATTAAAATGATATCTTCAATCACCCTTCATTCACTTCAGTTTCATTCAAGTAGATAAGCTTATAATGTGGCAGTGAAATTACAGAATGATCCACAACATATGTGTGTGTTGTCAGTACTATGTGCCACGATCAAAAAGAAGAAACTCATAATTTGATTTCTCAATAATTTTGCTTGAAGCATGCAACCTGCTCAAACTGAAGAGCTCAAAAGGGATACGAAGTTTGGTAAACACACATGCTACTTAATTTCTGTTGAATTGTTGCTTAAATTTATGAAAAAGAACAAGTCAAGTGGCTATCTGCACTTTATACTATAAGAAATAAAAGAAAAAAGTATTAGCAGTTATATAGTTTAAACTTCATCTATGTGATTTCATAATTATGAAACTTACTTCATTGCATATCCTGATTTTTGAAATACTCACAGCTGGAAATAGCTTCAATAGCAACATCCATTTCTGGCCAGAAAATCCAAATATTAGTTGTATGTAGTTAAATCTTTTAATCCCAAAATAAGATACAAAGTCCCTGAAAGACTGAATAAATCTAAATATCAGATGAACATTCTTCCTGATTGTTAGATACATGATGTATATGAGCACTAGGAGAAGATTTATTTTATTTTTATATTTCCTATATAAATCATAGCCAAATGGTGGCATATAAATTTAAATAATCTTTTGAACAATCAGTATTTCTGCAGCAAGGATTTTCTGTAAATTCAAAAGTAAAATATGGATCTCTTGTTTATCTGTCATTTCTGTGTAGAAAAGATCTTTTGTTTAATCACTGTGCTTGTTTGGAATGTATTCCTAATAATAGAAGCAAATTAAATGATTTGATTTCACAGCTCATCAGCTTTTGTCTAATCAGAGAATCAGAGTGCCTTCGATATTGATTTCTATTCTAGATCATCTATTTATATTACATTTGTTTTGACTTTCTTTTTTGTTTTTTTTTTTTTTCTTTTTGGCCACATACTTGCGATCAGTGATGATTTTGTTTAAATATAAACTGTCTTTCCCTAGCTCATGGTTCTTGTGGCGAAAGNATTATTTATATTTCATTTTTTTTTTGCTTTTTTTTTTTTTTTTTTTTTTTTCTTTTTGGCCACATACTTGCGATCAGTGATGATTTTGTTTAAATATAAACTGTCTTTCCCTAGCTCATGGTTCTTGTGGCGAAAGAGCCAAGTACACCACAGATTTGAGCCATAAACTACAGAAAAGTAGAAATACAGTCCCCACTGTCTTCTTGAAGTCAACCGGAACTAAGGCAGATAAGATCAGTTCCTAAGCCTACAAAATAATGCCACATTTATGTATCCACATTATTTTATAAAAAAAATAAAACTTATAGCACAGAATGCCCCTTTCTCTACAGGATGTGGAGAGTGGGAGGGAAAGAGGTCTGCTGAACATGAAGTGCTTTACAGAACAGCACAGGTAATTCAGAAACTGGCAAGTAAAAAAAAAATCTTTTCTGTATCAGTACTGTTTTTTTTCAAGTATATTTCTTTAAAATGTCATCCTTTAAGGATGTTTAAGTGTTATTGCTGCAACATCCATTTTCAGGAGGTCATAACATGGATAGAACAATTTGTTTGAGGCCAAAACGCGGTAGACAAGATGCTGCCAACCTTGGAAATGCAGTGGGGGAGAGTTTTCCGGTCCGAACTTGGAAATAGGCATGAAAGCACTAGTGTCACTAGAGTATAATTGCATGGCACAGTTATATTCACCTAGCAATTACGGTTGAAGAAATCTGAAGGGAAGGGCAGGATTAAGAACAGTTTATTTTAAGACAGAATACTAGAAAAGCCTGTTTGTTTAGGTCTAGTTTAAGGAAAAAAAATACAGTGATATGTTTGCTGTTTTTCAAGACATTGGGGTAAAACCAAAAGACAAACAAGCACTATCATAGTGTAGTGGGTTGATTGTGGCTGACCTCCAGATGCCCACCAAGCCTTCCCTTTCTCAGCAGGAGATTCCTTTTGGAATCATGATAAAAAAAAATCATGAATCAAGATAAGGACAGGGTTATCACTTGCCGATGTCACTTGCCAACTATTGTCATGGGCAAACTAGACTTAGCTTAGGAAAATGAATGTAGTTTATTGTCAAACAATAGTAGAGTAGTATAGTGAGAAATAAAAACAAAACTAAACCCAGCTTTCTCCAACTGCATCTCTCCTGCTTCTTCTAAAACTCATCTTCACCTCTAATTCTACCTCTCTCACCTGAGTGGAGCAGCAGGATGAGAAATGTGGGTTATGGTCAGTCCCTCAACCTTACTCTCTGCTCCTTTCTCCTCACACACTTCCCCTGCTTCAGCACAAGGCCTCTTTCATAGGAGGCAGTCCCTTATGGCCTTGTCCAACATAGGTTCTTACCTTGGGTTGCAGTTGTTCAGAAACTGCTCTAGCATGGGTCCAATTCTATGGGGCACAGTCCTTCAGAAACAGATTGCTCCAGCATCTTAGTCAACTAAGAACTAAAATAAGCTAACCCCAAAATTCCTTTACCATCCTATAATCCAATGTCCATTACATTGTCTAGCATCATTTATCTATCATTTATGTTGGGGGTTTTTTAGGTTTTCAGCTGTGGATTTTATGATTTTAGTTGACAGCAGTCAAATTTTCTTCTGAGTAAATGGTGGTAAATCCAAGGGTCAGTTTTTAAAAAAATGGACTCAGAAAACCAGCAGTCATCATCAGCTCAGTAAGTAACATACAACTTATGTTTGTTGGATTGGGCAAATTGCACATTTCACCCAGTCTGAGAAAAAAACAAACAAAACAACACAAAAAGCCAATGAAACAAAACTGTCAGATAGGACTATCATCAAACATACAAAGAAAGGCTTTTAAAAAACTCCACAGGTAATTGGAATAGTGACTGTAATCTGCAAAGAGGATCTAACTTTGAATGGACTAGGTTAAAAAGTAAGAGAATCAATCTTGTCTCCTTGCCATTCTTTTCAAGGTCAGCTGTTTTATTTTAGTGAGATGCATCAGGAAATTTCAACGTTCCCTTTTGTGAGAAACTGAGTCTCAGTTCTGAAGTCATTTAGAAAACATTTATTGTTTGTTTTGATGAGAAAAGATATGTGAGTGACAATAACTTATAACACGTTTTGAAGGAAAGCTTAACAGCATCAATTGCAGCAGGTTGATGCAAGCTAACTGTAAGTGACAAGGCCATCCACACAAAATCAAACAACTTCCCAAGCCTCCAAATGTCAGTAAGAGCTATTCATGCTACACGAGAAGACAGGCAATTCCAATTTTCACAAATCATCTTCATATTACCCAACCAGTAATTGCTGGGTGCTCAGTTAATCATTGATGTTTGTGCATACAAGCCTTTAGTAAGTGGTTAAGTAAGAAGCATATTATTTCTCAGAATAAACAGGCTACAATATGATAGTAGTCTTTGTTAAATGAGAAACAGAGGTTAAACTTAAACATGTAAACACAAGCTTTATGTAATCCATTATAATAAGAAACAACACAAGTAAATATCATTAAATAAATAGAAAACGCATAAGCAGAAATCTTGAAAATATTAGTTTAATTATTGTAAGATATTAGATGTTTTCAATAAACTGAAAAAATCTATAAATAATTAACAACATAAATGTTAATTAAAATAAACTTTCTGGTATTTCTCTGTCTAAAACAGGTTAACACAAAGACTTCTTAAGGAGTCATTTCCAAAATACAGCATCTAGATATTTGTGGACTAATTTTGAAGATAATGAAAGCTTCATATTGAAATTTTATATACAGATATTTCAAAGTCAACAGTATTATGTCCAATGTTAGGGGAGGAAAAAATCTTTAAATATGACTGGACAAAATATAAATCTAAAGTACTTTTGCTATACAAACATTTGCTGAATTTTTTGACTTCGGAATGGCTGATAAATATCTGCAAATCCTTGCCATACTTTTATAAAGCAACCTATTTGAGGCTAGTAGGGAATAAAATTCTAATGTTGGAGTAAGTGTATATGACACAACAGAGTGTCATAATATTAATTAAAACAAGAGTTATTATGCATTTGTGTTTCTGTAACTGCATAGTTTAAAGCAAGATCAATATCTAAATGGATCATTTGAAATCACCCAAATCAGTTAGATATTAACCTAATGTAGCACAGTCACTTTTTAACCAACATTTGAGTTTAACGTGTTTTCATACTCTTGCATTGGATGCAAGATGTTAACAGGAGTAATAATTGGCCTTCATTGTATCGGTTATTGCTATAACTCATTCTATTGCTATAACTCATTCATATAACCTGCTGGATAAATTGTTTGCTGAGGAGACATCTCCACTGGAATCAAAGTTTTCTCCCAACATTCTTCCATGAAGTCTTTTGTAAAGTCTATAAAAAACTTCATGTATTGCATAAAAACCTTGGTTTTCAACCACTGGGATATAGAAGAGTTTGCTTTCTCAAGCTATTATAGACACACTTATTAGGCACACTTAGCTGAATTAACTTGTTTTTAAAAATGTATTTATGATAGAAAATGTAAGAATACAAATGTAAGACATTTGTAGCAAAAGATGTACAAAGAATAAAATAAATTTACAAAAATTACCTGTATCATAAATATACATTGGAGAAGATCTAAATCCTTTTGGTTTTGTTAGTTTTGAGGTTCATAAACACTGTCCTAAGAAAAACACACAAAATCCTATGATTTCTTAAATGTCCATCTTTTCCTGATAAGCCATAGTAGCTGGGTCATAGTACATTTTCTGTCAAGAAAGGATACCTTTTTTAAAATTTCAGCTTAAAGAAATTTTGTTCTTAAATTATTTAATATAAATTAATAGCACTGCAGTGTAACTACTGGAATATTTTATACCTAAGTGAATGTGATGAATGTTTAAATGCCTATTATAGGCAAAAGTGCAAGCAAAAAAGTGACATTATAAGCTAAACACTTAATGAGAAAAATATTAATATTTTAAATTTTTTTAGGAAAAGCTTGTTTCAATTTATTTATTTTAGCTTGTAAATTGTATGAAATTCACCTATAAAAAATTTGGACTCACTAAAAATTTAAGAACACTTTTAAAATTACTTTTAACCAATTTGACACAGTATTGCACTTTTTCTGGGTCACATCACAAAGCTAAAGTACACAGTATTGCTTTGCCTGGGTATACACTAGATGAACAAAAGTAATTGCAAATGTTTATAATGTTATGAGGCTCTGACCAAGTAGTGATGTCATTTCATGTCAGGGAAAGTCTCTGCTTCAATTAATCATGAATGATTCAAGGCAGAAGAACAGCTTTCCAAAATCTTTGTAATCCGTATCTTTAGAAGATGGTGTGAAAGGAAGCATTTTAGATCATCCTTTAGACATGCTTGAAAGCATCCTTTGGATCATTCATTCTGCCTATTCACAGTTTCAAGAGCTACAGCTTATCGCAGCAAGAAGAAAGCACTTTGTTATTTCATAGCCTGATATGCTGACCTTGAAAACTAGTGATATCTCTATTTTCTTTACCGCATTAATGTGCTTGGGAAGATATTTCTACTTCTTTTTTGTTTTGGTTTGTTTTATTATTGTTTTTTTCTTTCACTGCACCAAGTCCTAGAATGCAAGAGATAAAACAAGAATCTCTCACTACAAAGAGTGATACCTTATGCCATACGCTTTGTTTTTTAAACAACCATGCTTATTAATGCTTATCATTGGCAGTGATGATAGAAAAGGTGATTTGTGAACATAAGCCTGCATTGTTTGTTTTTCTTTAATTAACTGTGCCTCTCTGGTAGTGTAAATCATAGGTATAGCTGTTTCATGGGTTAGTGCCAGTAGCATTTTAGCATCTGTCTGGCAGACTTAAGAAGCTTTACCTCAATTCCACTCATTGCTGTAGCTTAGATCCCATGTGTCATAAATCCTTGTCCTCTTTATCATTCCATTTCTTCAACATGTTTGTAGTTCTTCTCATTCATTAATCTTTTATCAGGAAGAGAAAACCCTTGCTTTTTTGCACAAACCAATCCCATCAACTTTTTGATTCATTCATTTTTCTTCCATTACTTCTTCAGCATTTCTGACAGTGAAATCACCTGACTGAAATTACCTGAGTATTTCTGTGGGGATTTCTACATTTTGTCTCAAGGATTACATGATAAATGATGGCTCAAAGCTACAGTCTGCAATCAGTTCTGTCAGTCATAAATTAGTGACTGCTTCATCATAGATCTTTATGTGCATTTTTGCAACACAGCATTTGCATAAGTCTTTTTCCCACTTATCTGGTGAAGTCAATGGAAGATCTGTCTTTGATTTACTTATTAATTTAGAAATAATCCTCTGAATTGGAAATATGTGTCTCAAAGGTACCCGGAGGCAAATGATGGTGGAAACCCGTGTCAGAGAATATGTGTAAGAAAAATAATGTGTTGGTTTCTTAACCTGTCCTCTGAAGGATAACCTTTGGAGATCAAAATACACTTGGCATGTATTATTTGAACAAGTCTATTTTATGTAGTATAAAATTAATTTAGTGTTTATTTTGAGGTCATAGCATCAGATTAGACTGAAAATGCTGTTAAGTCTCATTTAAGAACTGGAAATTATTTCATTTGGGTGTAAAAAAGCTTAATCTGCAGCAAGTCATTAAACTCAACTTTTTCTGTCACACTTCTCCATGATCAGCAAGTTCTGCCTCCTTGCTCCACCATCTAGTAGATCTGACTTATCTGTTACCAAAAAGAAATCAATAAAGCACCTCGTGTAACATTACATGGATGCTCCAGTGACCAAGATTTATAAGGTAATTTCAACTAAGTAAGTTTCACGTTCTTTCTCGAATGTGAATGCTGCATCAAGAAGCTGATTTTCATGACTATCACTTGAGTCATGAGCTATGAATTTACATCTGTCCTTTTCATTATAACCATGTCATTATGCAAATAGAGTTCCTGCCTGCTCACATCTTAGTTCAGTCTGCCTGAGTTTCACGTTTTGATTTGTGTAACAACTTTAAACACATTATTACAAACATTTATGCAATTGTTCTATATAAAGATTAAATGCATCTATATAATCTAGCAAGGTCCCATGGCTGAAGCTATAAATTCATCATGCCATCACTACCACATAACTATAGCCTCTGATCTACCACCCAATTCACTGACTAGTGCAACCACAGATGACAACAGAAAAACTACCATATTCTACATATTGTCACAGTGAATATATTCTGTATCTACAAAAACAGTCTCAGAAGCATAATTTTGTCTATCAAAAGCATCTATTTGCATATTCCAGAGAGTGCTTAATTTTGGAGACAAGAAGCAGAGTTACTAACCAATGGTGTCTCATTTTTACAGTTCTATTGTCTCAAGAGAGACTTGCTTTCAAAGATAGAAATAAAACAAAAATAAGAAACGGGGATTAACTTTTCTCATTTCATTCTTATTTAAATAAGAATTCCATTTCATATTATATACTGTCAGACCAATGTTACCAACAGAGTATATGGTGTTGACAATTATTGCTGCGATGATGCATAACCACAGCACCTTATTATTTTTTTTCATCAGGATTGTCTCCTTATTAGAATATATCATCAGAGCAATGGCTCTGTGTTATTCATCACTTCAGCAACATTGCCTAGTGTTATTCATCATAAAGACACTGACACAAAGTCATACATCATCAAAATGGTGATCCTCCCTGTACAAGGCAAAAAAAGCCTTCATATTGTAGGTGTGGCGAAGAATTTATAGGAAACTTTTTGATGATTTTTAAAGAAAATTAATTGTTTGTAAAAAATAACCACACCACCTAACAGTATGTAATCTGCAGGGATTTTTTAGCACATTTTATTTCATGTAAAAAATTAAGATAGCTCGTATTAATTTCATTGGAAATAAAAAAAATTCTAGGGGAAAAAATAAAAACTCTTTTTATAGCATGATTGTCAGTGGAAACAGTGTCACAAAATAGAACAAGAAAACTACTAAGCTGAAGCTCCAAGACTGAGTCACCAAAATTCACTTGTCAGAATTCAGAAATGTGAGCAGTATTTCCTACTGTTAGTCTTTGACTGATCTTCTGAATTAGAAAATTCTAAGAGTACCTTTCTTGAATGAGGACAATAAGCAGTCTTGCAAATTTCTTTTATCCAGCCTAACAAAATTAGAACTTAAATTTTATATCTAACCTACTCTGCAGAAACATCCCTCTCCAGAATTCTTATCTAGGATGACTCCATTTTTCCTCTTAAAGAATCTGAAATCTGCCTTTGATAGTACCTTCACTTCTGGTTTTGGAAATGGAAGAATACGACTTTTTTTGCAGAAATATAATTGTAATAGATGATATCATACACCAAAGAGGTAGAATCCGACCAGTTTTGCACCTGCAAAATCAATGTTTTATTATTTTGTTACCTGACAATAAAGTTTCAGTGATAGATACATTGTTGCCTGTGCTTCATTTCCCCTGGTATTCCTTGGTAATTTTGCACCAGAAAGCTGATCTTTTATGTCAGAAATAAGTTTCATCATCTTGTATGCTGCCTTATGGTCTTTGGCTGATATTTGAATAAGTTTACAAAATAAATTATTAACACACATGAGTATATACACCATTTGGGGACTTCAGGTTTATTTTAATTTGTCACTATTAAACACAGTGCTTTCTAATAAATTAATTTATTCTGCTGCAGTCAAATTCAACTTCAGAGAACCATTGCTTCAAACTTAATTGTTTATGCTGGTTTAGTTTGGTTTTTTTAGTTAAAGACACCACACCTTATGCTAAGTCTAACAATTACAAGACAGCTACTATTTACATAAGTTTTACCTTGAAAGATTGCAGCCATGCAATATATGATTTATGCCATCATACAAACTTATGTTACCTTGTCACAAATGTATATTCACAAACTTTTGCAAAACTTACTGTTAAATCTGTTTGCTACAGCAGCCACACAACTTACTTATTTAGCATAGTAATTAAAGTAATTCAAAGTTGTTCCAGCAAAACTAATGTTTAAATTGTGGGTCATTCTTGCAGTATTAACTCTGTATTTGTAGTCACTTCACTCACTACCAGCTTTGTCAGCTTTAGCCTTTGTGAAGCACTCCGCTAAAAACAATTCCACAGTGATAACAGCTACTGAAAAACTGATCATACTGTCTTACCTTGGGCAGTTTCCAGATTCTCCAAAGACCAGTGCTCCTCTTTAACAAATGATCCAAATAAACTTTAGTGCTTTTAAGTCACAAATATTTAATGTCCCAAGAAGTAAAATAATTTTAGATATTTAAACTGAAAAGCTCTTTCAGGTCTTTTTAATGCTATCAAGCAGGAACTCAGCCATTTGCTTGAAAGAAGATTGTATAACACAGGTTATAGAATTTAAAGTGAGAGTTTCAGTGTCTACCATGAGAGAGATTATCAAGCCTATTTGCAGAAAAAGGAACCCATTTGTTTTCATTATTATTTAACTCCCAGCAGTAGCAACAAAGCAATGGACTGTTGCAATAACATTAAGTTATTATGCCTCTCTTAGGGAATTCAAACATATAATATGTAGTTTTGCATGTGTTAGTACTTATTGACCAATGTCTTCTCTGCCCACTAAATAGACATTTTCCTCCTGACTCTGCTTCTTTTACTTTCTAATGGCTCTTTGCTGTTTTCTATTTTTTTTTTTTTTTTAAGACATTATCTGGTAACCTNGTATAGTTCCTGATAATCTTGACTTCTTTGTACTGGAGGCTTAAAGTTACAATCCAGTTGTCTTTTTTTTTTTTTTTTTGGCTTTTTTCTTTTTTTTTTTTTTTTTTTTTTTTTAAGACATTATCTGGTAACCTAGAGGGAAATAGTAGCTAAAGAGTACACTTTATAATATTGATCTTAAAGTGCTCTTTCATTTAGAACATAAAGGTAATTTTTATTCATCACATTTTTTCCATTAAAAAGTTATTGTGACACTAAACTTGAATCTGCATCAGCACTTTGCAAGTTAATTTGAAAGACTCTATCAGAAACTGTCAGCCACACTGTGAAGTTACAAAGACAAATCTGAAAACCTTTGACTTCCCTGGGCTGTGGCATAGACATACTGGATTCCTGTTTCAATTTCTGACATAATTGAAGTAGTGTTAAAAAGTCTTCAGGGGGCTGAGAAAAAAAGGAGTTAGGTAAACTTTTTTTTTCTTTCCACATAAATATTTTATTTTACTTAAAATATGTTAAACATAAATCTTTATCATGCAAAATTTTTTCTAACCCGTCTGCCCATATTCCTTCATAGTAATTGGATAATTATTCCTTCAACACAGTACTTTTAAATGTTTCATTATTAAAATAAAATGAAATAAAGGAAATTAAAGAAACCAAAAAAAATGAAATATTATTTTCTATATTGTGTCAACAGTAGCTCTCATTTACAAATCAGTAGAATAGGGTAGAATTTGGCAGTTCATCTACTGCTTCTATTTATCTCTAATTGTACTGGGTTTGGTTGGGATACAGTTAAATTTCTTCACAGTACCTTGTTGGACCTATGTTTTGGATTTGTGACCAAAGCAGTGTTGATAACTCAGGGATGTTTTTGTTATTGCTGAGCAGTGCTTACACAGCCAAGGCTGCCTCTGTCCCTCACACTGCCCCACCAATGAGTAGGCTGAGGGTGCACAAGAAGTTGGGAGGGGGCACAGCCAGGACAGCTGACCCCAGCTGACCCAAAGGACATCGCAGACTATGTGACATCTGGATCTGCAGTAGAACTTCAAGGAGAAAGAAAGCTGATCAGGACTGTTGTTTCTAAGAGACTGGATGGATATTGGTTAGTTGGTGGTGAACGATCGGGGTTCTTTTGTTTTACTCCATTTTCTTGGGTTTGCTTCTTTTCCTCCTTATTGTTTTTGTTTTGGTTTTGTCTTTTGCTCTTTTTTATTATTAACTATTATTAAACTGTCTTTATTTCAACCCACAAGTTCTCTCATATTTACCATTACAATTCTCTCCTGCATCCAATTGGGTGTGGGAGTGAGCGAGTGACTTCCTGCCTATAAAAGAACAGTTCATCTCCTATATTACTTATGAAGCCTGGAATTAAGAATCCTCAGTTCCCTAATACATTTTTTTTTTAGATTCAGGAAACAGTAAGAGCATCAGCAAATAAGGTTGGTGTTAATCAAATATTTATTCTCTGAATAAATGAGGTTATTCCCAATAAAAAGGCAGATTAGAGAGTTAAGGTGAGAGAAGGAATGAGTTCGGGTCAGAGAGCTTGTGCAGAATTTAAAAAAACCCCTAAATTCTATCTGGTGATGCCAGTTCTGTAATCAAATTGATATTGACTGATAAACAAAATTGACACCAGGACAGACACCAGGATGAAACACATTTCAGACACCACATCATTTTGTCTTTAAAGAAATCAAGGCCTACAGAAAAACTTAATATATCTATAGAGTTAACATATACTAATGCCTTGTGCTTTGTGGCTGTACGTTACAGCAAATACACAATACTCCATCATCATCATCATCATCATCATGGCTTGACTTTGCAAACAAAGATTTGGGAAGGGCTTTACCCACACTTGCTACAAGTGTGCTGATGACTAAAAGGGCCAATGTGGGAGAAGCAAATCTGGTTGCAAAAAGCACAGCAAAAGTTCTTGGGTGGGATAGACAGGGTGTGATTCTTTCTACGTTGTCTTTTCTCCTCAAGAGTAGCTCTGTGTGAGTTCTCAAAGGAGACAACAGCATTATGGAACGACCAAAGTCCTGAACCACCTGCATGTAGGGTTGGGTCTGCATCTTCCAATGCACCTTATCACCTGCTGTTTCATCCCTCGTCTTTCGCTACCGTGCATTGCAAGTGTGGGTAAACCCTTTGGGCTTGCACAGTGGATCTTTTAGGTGAGGCACAGCATGCACAGAACTGGCCCCACCGTTTACACCTGAGGTTTATCTGCCAGGGCCTAGCGAGCTGGGACGGTGACAGCAAAGTCCCCAGGTCATAGGTTTGATTAGAGTATTCTTCTCTTAGATGGATGGCCTTACAGGACTAAATGAGCTCCATCTGCCCAGGTTTGAAGTTAGAGTTGTCCTTCTCCTAGGGTGGTTGCCTAAAGGCTAGTGAGCCCATCCTGCCCATGAACACACATTGACCCTTCGTTGAGACCTGTCTGGCATGGGAGACCCTACCGGAGGCATATGCCACCACCAGCATAGCTCCCAACCTCACAAGGGCACATAAGCTCTTTCCTCATGACAAGGGGGTGTCCGTGAAAGAGACACAATACTATGCGTTTCTCATATCCACTACATACCTCACCTAACAGATTACATACCCTTCCAATTGTAAAGACTTAGCTGAGACTAAAAATTCAATGACATAAGGAAATGATAGTGGCCAAAATGTTCTGTTACCTTTGCTCTGTCGTTCAGACACAATTAGTCTTTGCATGTTTAGGCCTTGGCTGTTATTAGCACGTGTGCTTGCTATTTATGTTAAGTATTACTTTAAATAAATGAATAATGCATCATGAGAAACATGTGCATCACTTGTCTGAAGCATATTGCTTGTTAATTAATTGTGAAAAGTCAAGAACAAACCACACAAAAATCCATGGCTATAGCTTATTTTGAACTGTATACAGCTTGAAGTGTCAGGGTAGGTTTTTAAATAAATTTTCATTGACTTTCCATTAGACACCAGAAGTAGCTCTATGTAACATATAAATTGCAAATAATGTGTTTCCTTAAATTCTTATATGCCTTAATGCAATACCTATATAACATCAGGGAAGTGGGATTCTACATGAAATCTAGTAATATTTACTCACTTAAACCATTTTTTTTTAAAAGCATGTGAAGAAAGGAAGCAGTGTTTTAAAAGTTATACTACTGTTATATTTTAGTGAGTCTAGAATAACTATGTTTCATTCCCAGGTATCAAAATTGTGGGAAAATTCAGGAATAGCTATAATCAGTATTCATCTATTGTTCCAATTCCCCTGTGTGTGATGCTTGTTTAGATATAGAAAGTACTTTCCTGGCTAGTAACCAGACAATTATTCATGTTTAAAAACCATAAGTTTATTTCCACCAGGCAAGATAAGACTATTGTGTGGATGTCTAGCCCACATGAAACAAATTACAAGCCTCATTTCTGGCTTTAGTATTTTGTCTAAGTAATTAAAGACTTAACAGTAAAAGGTCTAAGGCAAGGCAGGTAGCTACAACTTATTCAGACATGTTTAAAGCTTTAATAAAGGTTCCTTACCAAAATATGAATCTGAAAAATCACTGCTGATTAATACTGCAAACTGTTAGAATGAATAAAATTACAGACTAGGAATTAAAGAAATGAGAATAAATAAGAAACAAATATGAGAGATCAGAGTGAAGAGCATCCTGTTTCAAGAACAGTTTCTCAAGCATCCTGCTTCAAGAAAAGTTTCTCAATGTTTCTAATGATTAACTCTTAGAACAAAAGTAATTCAACAGTAGAGTGATTTGGGGGACTGTTAAATATGTTTAAACACTGGCTTTAAAGAAGAAAGGAGTAAAGAAAGTTGGAAAAGAGACTGTCCATTGGTTACTTTTGGTGTTAAATTCTGAAGGCCCTAAGATTGCAAGGAATTAATAAAGTGGGCTTGTACAATGATGAAATTTTGTATTAAAAATGGCAAGGAATATTACATGGAATTGATTAATTTTTACTTACATACACTATTAACTACTTAGTGACTGAAAGCACTGTGGAAAGAAAACTAAGCAACTTTAAAGAGAAACTGATGAATAATCTGATGAAACACAGCAATCATTAGCACAAATAGTATGCTATGACAGACATAATTAGAAATGGATTAATAGATGTTATATATAATTGCCTTAAATGCATCTGTGAGATGACCATAACGAGTCTAAAAAATTTTTTTTTCCCACTGAACAATCAAACATCTTCTCTTCCAATACTGTCCTCAGAGCTAATTTAATCTCAGGATCTTCCCTATGTACGGGATGTTAAAGAAAAGTACTGGAAAAACATATAGAGGTATTTTAAAAATAATACATCCATGCCTTCAGGAACAGATCTGTAGGTTAGTATGAAATTTAACAACCCAGTTATTCTGAAGGGTCTTCAATTCATGATCAGTAGAGCTGATTACTTCAAAGGTGTTTCTGATACTTTTGGGAGAGGTAGCATGGCCCTTACACAACTTTGGAAGAATGAAAGAGTCTCGTATCAGTCCACTAGGCTATTTGGCAGCAGAAGTAGAGATATTTGGTCTGTTTGCTTTAATTGGCATAATAAAACTGAGTTTAAGGATTAAGTGAATTTTTCAGTCTGACTCTGAATGATGGTTTCCTTCAAAAGTAAACTGGGTACAGATCTTAAGACAACATTTCCAGCCATATTTCCTGAAATGTTCTTTCCAACACAAATATTCTCAAATAGTAACAGTAAATCAAACCATAGGCATATATGCATAGGCTTGTGGTGTATTGAATTAAGGATGGTGGGGAGGATATCTTGTATTGAAATAAGTAACTAATAATGAAATATAAGTTAAATGCAAAAATAAAGCAGCAAATACTTAGTTTATCTGTGTCAAACCGTGTAACATTTTAAGAATTATTTTCCATGATTAATAGTTGGATGAAATATCTTTTGAAAATAGTGTCTGCTTTCTTGTTTCTCTCTGACCAAATTGCCCTGTACAATTTCTTCATTTATTCCATCTCCTTGCTCCTATTAATCTTGGCAATAAAACAAAAGTTGAGGAAGGTATCTTTCAGAGAAGTCATCATTGTCTCCAATATCTTACATGTTCTTATCTAGAGAATTCTTTGTTTTCCATCAAATTACTTGTAAAATGACTGCTATAGATAATAACATAAAACACAGCATCAATACTATACTGCTACCTCAAGACAGTGTTTCTTTTTGCAAAATAAGTCTGCATATTTACCTTAAAGATTGTCAATTGTTCAATATTCAGACTGCCTGTATATTAGTCAGCTGCAACAAAAGACTGTTTAAATACCACATGCCAATTACCACAGATTAGAAATGCTGTTTCTAGGATATATTCCCCTCACAAAAACTACAGTGTAAGTGCTCCTCCCTTCTTCATGAAGAACTGTGACTCTCACTGACTTTGGAGAGAGATCTACCAAGTACTACCTATGTCAGATTTACAAATTGCTGGCAGCACAGGTTAAGATAACTGAATTTAATGCTTGAACTCTATGCAGACACAAGCAACACAACTCATATATCCTGACCACAACAACAACAAAAAGAAAATGCAAGTGATGCAAGGACTATTTGCTTACATGCCACAGAGCTGTTGTTGTGGGGACCTGGCTGCCAAACTGTATATGCACAGTTCAGTTGTGTTAGATTTCATTTTCCTAACTTGCTAGGTCAAGAGAATCAGGTTTTATGCTTAGGTTAACATTACTGTGGTCATTTAGTTTTGCAGGTATACAGGAAGGAATTTTCTGGCCTAAGGAATTTGTATGAGCTACATTAAGTGCCCATTGATATATGTGAATTATCCTATTACATGGCTATAATTACATTTTGTTGTTCATGAAAGGAAGTAAGATATTTTCACTAAATTAGAATGTTCAAATTATTTGCCATAATTGCTTTTAGTTAGTAATTAAGTGAAAGTTATTCTGTAATAATTATGTAACTATGGTAATATGATAGTAAGCAGGGATGTAATTTTGTTAAAAGTGATCTGTGCCACTAATAATGATGACATTCTTCTGTGTTAACCACTGTGATTAAGAAATTATTAGAAAATTCATATCTGAAGTAGAGTAGAAGAATCACGCACACAGAGTATTTGCTTGAAGCTTGTCATATTGTTATTGGGCATCATGCCAGGCTGATTCTACTAGACAATTTTAAGATAAACAATATAAATAATTTAAGCAACTGTTTTGGCTTTAACCACAAAGAAAGATGACCTGTGATTTCCTACTTATTTCATGTCTGGCATTAAATGAACCTAGAAAACATATTTTTTTCAATATTTAAGCCATCTGTAATTTTAGATTTTTCAAATGTGATTTGCAAAAGTGACTGATCTGTGTTGCTGAGAACTCTGGTCTTCACAGCAGCTGTCTATCTCTCAATAGTGCAACTATCTGCCAGACTTTAAGATCAGTGCCCATGCCTCTGAAAGAGGCAGTTCTCCTGCAGCCAAACATGTTCACATTTGTATTCTTTGAATTTTTTTACTAAACTGAATATAGCATTTTACAGTGTTTATGACTGGAAATCTATCCAGTCTTACATGTTTCCCCACAAACTCTTTCCTCATGTCAAAGAATAATTCCTAGAAACACCAGAGATTTGTGCATCTATAAAGTATCCACCCAAATCTTGCTTTATCTCCTTTCATAGTAAGTCACTACAGGACACAGTCTGAATTGGTTCATACAGGATAGTGATAAGAGAACAGCTCACAAGCAATCTTTATAGTGAGCATTTGAACATAGCCTGCTCTGAAAGCAGCGCTAGTTGTTCCTAATCCCATTCCAATAAACAAGTCTCGTGAGTCAGGAAAGATGTGTAATAAATTTGCTTTCAGAGTGGTATTTAGGTAGTTCACAGACTTTTAAAGGGAAAGGTTCATAAGAAACTACAGGATAAAATAAATGCTGTGTGACCTTTAGTAGACTGTTGTGAAATTCCCATTAATAGCTTGGTCCTACCAGCAGATGTGTCAGGCTATGTAATTTGCTTGAATACACAAACTGCAAACAACTTTCTTTCATTTCTATCCCAGTGCTCACACTATACAGACGATTTTGCATTAAATGTGATACCAACTGTGTATCAAAGAATGAAATTTACATCTTAGATAACTTAGTATTTTGTACACCCTGCACAAAGCTGCCTTCCTTTCAGCTGCAAGGTGCAAGACTTAATGGTTTTTAAGGCATACTTCACCTGATTTCTAAACTGCTTGGTTTTGGATGATAGAAGGGATTCAAGAAAAACTCAGGGGAAGGAGACATTAAGCACTGAGTTCTAACTTAAGGACCACCTAGACACCACCCAAACCTCACTGATTCTCAATGAATAGAGAACTGGCTTTTGATCCCTATACTCCAAACCATGAGATGGCCAGACAAAGAATTGCAACTGACAGGGAAAAAGAAAAATAAAATAGAATGCTGCTGAGCACTCAGGGCCAGGTGTTCACCAGCATAATACCAGATAGAACTAAGTCCTAAGTGTTATGAAGATGAATGAATAAATGACAAAGTTGCATGTTAATCATACATTTGTCTCTCCTGAATCACTGGATTATTCCTAACTTTTTCCTCAAACCCTCAAGACTCCTTTCACAGGGTAGACTTTAAAAAATCACTTGGATTAAGCAGAGAGACAAAAACAATTAGAAAATCTGCCCAGCATTTTATTTTATCTGGCTCGGAGGCACCAGGTCACTGTCAAGGAAAATCATTAAGATAAAGATGCCCAAATGTTTCACTTCTTCACTGAACAACAATTACAGGCGAGCAATTTTCTCTACCATGAAATATAGTCTTATTGCCTTAGCCTTTCAGCATTTTATCTTTTGGCCTGCAACTACACCTTCTCCCTCAAATTAGCAAGTCCATCAACAATAAAAAGAATGAAATAGCTAGCCAATCACATATGAAATGTGGACAGGTGAAAGCAGAATGCCACACTACTGAATTTTTGAGAAATAAATCAGACATTAATATTATGAAGCACCATTTTTGTGGCAAAGTTTCTAGACACCAAGTTTGTGTGATTCTATTTTATTTATGGGAAGTGGCTTTATCATAATTGCTTTCTGTGGGGATGTTGCTATGGCATAGGTCCATTGGAGGCAATAGTGCAGAAACTTCAGTACAGAGCTCTATAAATAGTGTGCTTTATGGGAAGGCTATTTTCTAATGCAAAACCCCAAAGTCGCAGTTGACCAAAATTAGGATTTCTTGTTACAGGAGAATTTTATCCATCAGGATGCATATGCCTAACACTAAAGTTGTATACTATGGGGAGAACATATTTTATGTGCCCCAATAGAGAAAACTCTTGGCCACACAGCTTTCTGTATACTCAAAAGCCAAATTTATATTGGTTTTGGGGGTATTTTTGGTAGGAGTATATTTTGTGAATGCATTCTTCTGGTACTGTCGTTTCCCCTAAGTAAAAATAAAACTGTATAATAATCTGAAACTTTATGTATGACAAACTGAGGAAGAAAAAGTTTGACAGCATAGAGAATTGGTAAGTTGTGATTTTAAATTCAAGAGTGAAGACAGATCTTTGTAGATCCTATGTAGATCCTTTGTAGAGCTTTGTAAAGATCATATTAATGCCATATTTATGTATAATCATATTTAAAACAATACTATTATAATTTATCTACTTGCAAGAAAACAGCTTCCTAAATTCCTGATATTAAAAAAAAACCCACAACAGTGCCAATCAAATAATGTAAGCAGTCATTAGACAAGAAAAAATCAAAAGCAGATTTTTTTAGCAAATAAAAGCAAAAGCATTGAGTAAAATATGTTCCATTTTTCAGACTATTTATAAACTGCTCAAAAATAGAAAGACAATGGATTTGGACTCTTCTATGATTCATGCATGAGCTCAAACAGAAAATAAGTGTGGCTTAACAGGTTTAATTGTAAGATGGTTGGTATACTTTTATGAATGTGCTTTTTAGTGTTATAAAGTAATCTTCAAACTTGGAAACTTTTTCAGTGCATCTAAAGAAGAATAAAAATGCTTGTCATCTTAGAGTTAAGGCAGTTTAGTTACAATAGAGTTCTCTGAATGACAAAAACTTTGAGCTGTAGAAGTGGGAGTATATGCTCAAATGCTCTGAGTTCTGAAATGGAAAATTCACAATCAGTTGTTAAATAGCAGATGTCTAGCAACCTTATTCTCATGGGGGACTTCAACCACCCTGACATCTGTTGAAGCAACGGTACGGCCTGCCACAAGCAATCCAGGAGGTTTCTTGATTGTGAAGAAGACAACTTCCTTTTCTAAGTAATAGAGGAGTTGACAAGGAAAGGAGAGGTGCCATGCTTGACCTCATGCTAACCAACAGGGAAGGGCTGGTTGGAAATGTGACACTCCAGGACAGCCTTGGATGCAGTGATCAGGAGATGGTCAAATTTGAGATCCTCAGGACAACGAGAAGAGCATGCAGCAAACCCCCATTTTCAAGAAGGGGAAAATGGATGACCCAGGGAACTACGAGGTGGTTTGTGACAGCCAGCATGGCTTCACTAAGGGGAAATCCTGCCTGACCAATTTGGTGGCCTTGTACTACCTGGACTTGTGCAAAGCGTTCGACACTGTCCCACACCACATCCTTGTCTCTAAATTGGAGTCACATCAATTTGATAGATGGACCACTCAGTGGAGAAAGGACTGGCTGGATGGCCACACACAAACAATTGTGGTCAATGGCTCAGTCTCCAGCTGGAGGCTAGTGACAAGTGGTGTCCCTCTGGGATTGGGACTGGTCTTGTTCAACATCTTTGTCACTGTCATGGACAGTGGGATTGAGTGCAACCTCAGCAAGTTTGCCAATGACACCAAGCTGTGTGGTTCAGTGGATAAGCAGGAGGGAAAGAATGCCATCCAGAGGGACCTTAACATGCTTGTGAGGTGGGCTGATGCCAACCTCATGAAGTTTAACCATGCCAAGTGCAAGGTCCTACACCTGGGTTGGAGCAATCCCAGGCACAGCTACAGGTTGGGCAGAGAGGAGATTCAGAGCAGCCCTGCAGAGAAGGACATGGGGGTGGTAGTTGATGAGAACATGAACATGAGCCAGCTTCAGTGTGTGCTTGCAGCCCAGAAAGCCAACCATATCCTGGGCTGCATCAAAAGGAGTGTGACCAGCAGGTTGAAGGAGGTGATCCTGCCCCTCTACTCTGCTTTCGGGAGACCTCACCTGGAGTATTGTGTGCAGTTCTGGTGTCCTCAACATCAAAAGGACATGGAGCTGTTGGAACAAGTCCAGAGGAGGGCCACGAAGATGATCAGGGGACTGGAGCATCTCCCATACGAAGACAGGCTGAGAAAGTTGGGACTGTTTAGCCTGGAGAAGAGAAGGCTGCATGGAGACCTCCTAGCAGCCTTGCAGTATCTGAAAGGGGCCTATAGGGATGCTGGGGAGGGACACTTCATTAGAGACTGTAGTGACAGGACAAGGGATATTGAGTTCAAACTTAAGCAGGGGAGGTTTAGATTGGATCTAAGGAAGAAATTCTTTTTTGTTAGGGTGGTGAGGCACTGGAATGGGTTGGCCAGGGAAGTTGTGGGTGCTCCATACCTGGTAGTTTTCAAGGACAGGCTGGATGAAGACTTGCGTGGCATGATTTAGTGTGAGGTGTCCCTGCTGATGGCAGGTAGGTTGGAACTAGATGGTCTTGGGGTCCTTTCCAACCCTAACTATTTTATGATTCTATGGTTCTAATAGCTAGAAGAAGAACAGAACTTTCTTTTCAGTAAGAATGAATTACTGAACCTGAAGTAGCAAAAGTAAACAACCTTAACCTGAAAAGAATTCTTGTGAGAAACGATAATGAGAGACTTATTTTCAGGAATCTCAGAGCACAAACGAGGTTCAAATCTCACTAACTTATTCTGAGTATCAGAGCTTTCCATTCCAGATGCAGCTCAAGTTCATTCTCTGAGGTAGTAGCACCTTAAGGTAACCATTTACCCAAGTAGAGCTTTTTATAATGATTGAAATATAGAGCCCAGGTAAAGAGTACGTTTATGAGCTTATAACTTAACTTCCCTGAATACCTGCTGATGCTGTGCAGTGAAAATATCTCACAGCCTGCAGGTTAAAGATGAAAATTATCTAACTGTCATTTGAATATAGTACTGTCACCTGTTTTTTGGAAACCACACCTGCTAACATAAACACATAGAAGTTTCTCCTGTCCATTTTCAGATGCCTTTAGCTTTCAAAAGGAATTAATTAAAAGCTTAGCAGAAATTAAATGGCCATGCACAAGTCTTTTTTTAGAGCCCATTATATCCCTCAGTTTTCATGGCCTGTCTTGTTGTTTCTTCAGACCACCTTTGCAACTCCTCCCAAAGATATAAGAAGCTTTTGCATCTCACTTGTCTTGAAGTAAGACATTATCCCTAGAACAATTTTTAGTACATATTGTATTGCTTTTTTTTTTAAAAAAAATGTAACTTCATAGAAGCAATTTAATCCTAAAAAAAGTTCTGCAGTTTTTAAACTCAAATTCAGATCAAATTATAGAATCATAGAATAGTTAATGTTGAAAAGTACCTTAAGATCGTCTAGTTCCAACCCCCCTGCCATAAGCAGGGACACCCCATACTAAACCATGCCACCCAAGGCTTCGTCCAACCTGGCCTTGAACACTGCCAGGGATGGAGCACTCACAAGTTCCTTGGGCAACCCATTCCAGTGCCTCACCACCCTAACAGGAAAGAATTTCTTATATCCAATCTAAACCTCCCCTGTTTAAGTTCAAACCCATTACCCCTTGTCCCATCACTACAGTCTCTAATGAAGTGTCCCTCCCCAGCATCCTTGTAGGCCCCCTTCAGATACTGGACTGAAAACTGTATACTGAGTCACAAATTTTCCCCCAACAAACACATACTTCCTTGTCCTTCTCAGCATTTTCTCTTTTAATGACATTCAAAAGAAAGAAAATATATTATCACAGACTTTCATCTAATGCTAGAAATGCTGAAAATTCTATCAGCTTTCTTTGTGATGTTTCCCACCTCAGTGGGAAAAGACTCATTATAAAAAGGCCATGAATAAGGCAATTCCTTAACTCCACTACACTTAGAAGTTCACTCTTAGACTATGTCATGTAGAATATTCATTTATTATTAATGTTATATTTCTCTTGCAGGTGATATTATGCTAGCTGAATGTCACTGCACTTGCAGAGAGATTTGCAAACCATCCTTAATGTTGGAAGACACACCTCAATTTGAATAAATATAGTATTCCCAGTTTCAATCCATTTTAATTTACTTGATATTTGTTCAGTTACTACTGGAAACAGTGGACAACATGGAGAAAAAATTGCCAAACACTACTCAAATATGGCTCATACTGCATCACCCATTCAGCAAAAGAATAAAAATGTTATTAAACGTTATGTATATTGGATTTTGCCACTGAAATCCTTCAATTATTTACTTAACAAAATAATTTAAACACATCATTGGATTTACTAACTTGCCTGGTCTTTGCTATCCTTTCTTGCCTTACTATTTACTATCTTGCCTAGCATAATTAGAGCCATCACTAAAAAACAGTGAACAATTTATGTTGAAAATATGGTAGGCAGACCCTCAGGCCAAACGTAACACTGAGCAGGGTCAATAGGTTAAGTGGAAGAAATTAGCAGTTGAGAAAATAAGAATCCCACTTGCTCAAAAATGATAACAGACAACTTTAAGAATATATTAATTTCTTTTTAGCATTCTACACTCAAATATTTTTGTCAGTCCTCAGCTGATTGAAATTTCAATCTAACACCTATTCATCTTTATCTTTCTATATAGTGCTAGTACCCAAATGGCATTTAAAAGGTTAAAGAATTTTAACTGAGAAACAGAAAAAGAGCTTTGCTGTCTGATGTGTTGGAATAAGAACAAACCCACATCCATCCCCTCTGCGGACAACTGTACCACTTTGTTCAATTAACTAACCAAAAGAAAGCATTCAAGGACACACATCACTTTTTAGGTTGGTTCAGTACATATACTGCATTCAGGGTTTGCCCCTGTGCTGCTCTATTAATGCAAAAATGGACAGCAGTTGAAGACCAGCACTGTCTAGCTGTAAAAGAAAAGGAAGAAAGAAGAGAGGACTACTTTTCTTAGAGGCTTATTGCATTTTTTTTTCTGCCTTATTTGTAAATCTATTTGGTGGAAATTAATGGTCTTACTTGCTTTTTAACTTCTCTTACCAGACTGAAAGAGACGGAAAGCAAGCAAAAATGAATATAAGATGAAGTGAAGGCATCAAATGGAGAGAAATCTATTACTTTTATATTTTCTTTCCTATCAGACTTTTTTTCAGAGTCATACTGAGTTATTTATTTTTTTTTCCAAATTTATTTAAAGCGTACCACTACACCTCCTTTGTATCTTTTCATTAGCACTAAGTAATTCCAGCTGATGAGCTGTGTACCAAACACCATATCCTATAATGTCAGAAAACCCAAGGGAGATACAAAAAAAAATGTGTCTGTCTCGTGTGCACTACCCTACACTGTTTATGGGCACATTATGGAGCCTTTCCAGTATGAAATGGCCTTTTTTACCTGAGTCTTCATGAGTTCATTTCTGTTTCAAAAATGATAGAAAAAATAATTAAAATTTAAAGGAATTATTTCCTCTGAACAACTTTTCTGAGTGCACAGTGTGTCGTTTACAGTGATTATAAATAAGTAATTTTCTGTTTGGAAGCTATATCCCATGGATCTGAAAATACTTTGTGTGATTTATGGTAAATTAAATTATAAGAGTCAGCAGAAACCAAGTGATCTAATTTAGCCCTATGTCTAGGTAGGATGGATTATATTATGATTTATAACTTGTGTGCTACGCTGCTCAAACACAAGGTAGGTGATCCCCAAAGCTGGAGAGGAGGGGATGAGAGGAGGAGGCTAGAAGCAGTCAGCAATCAGTGACTTTTAAATGGGAGCTGGAAAGTAATTGTACCCCCATGTATCTCTTTCTGCATACAATTTAGCCCTATACCATATGCTGCCTTGCATTACACGCACTCTAATTCAAGTTTCTTAAAAAGAAGAGAAACCTGGAACAGCAATGCATCTTTAATTTGTAAAACAGAAAATGTAGACAAATAGAAACTGAGTTAAAAGGGAATTAAAGGTATTTGGTGAAAAGGCAGAATATTTATATACAAAATGATGACTACTAAAAATAGAAGTAAATATATTTATAAATAAGAAATAAAACAAAGATTTTAAAATAATGCAAACAAAAATTGTTAATTAGAAAAGTAAAAAAAAAAAAAAAGAGTGGAAATACATCCTTAAAAACCCAAGTAATCTCTAAATGGGGAAAATAAAAATACTGCTAATTATATCAAGCTCAATAAAAAATTAGCATCTTGTTTCAAATAATTCTTTTCTTACAATGATCTTTTTTTGGAAATGATGAGTCCTAAAGGCAGAAGTGTTGGATGGGCATCAGTAAGTTGCAGTTTGGATCAAGAGCGTGGTTTCTGTATGGTCCTTGCGTACTGTAGGCACAGTGCCTTCAGTGTCTTTGTACTGCTCATGGCCTTCTGGTTGCAGAAAGTAAATTCCCTTTCCCTGCATCTCTCTAGTCTTCCAGCCATGCTGTTCTAGCACTGTGTCTCCAGTGCTTCTGGGCTCTAGTGCTGTTACAGCTGTGGCCTTTAACTCATAAATCCCAATATTACTCCTACAGCTATTTCTCAGGGGAAGCAACTGGCACTCACATGAGAATCACCCCTTCTTTGTCCTATTTTTTACTTCTAGGTTCTATGTTTTGCATTAGGGTTTACTTTAATTTATATTACCTAACAAAATGTACACCCAGCATTTAACACCTGGCCAGTATGCAACTTGATAAAAATGTGCTCCAATCAGTGCTGATACCACTATAAGCAGGAAAAAAAAACAATAGGGAGTTCAAGTCCTGACAAAAACTATATACTTACCATAGTCAAAGTATTACTGAAAGACTCTGCTGCACTGGAGGGGATACCCAGGGAACATATTTGGCTTGGGACTCTTTCACTGCTTCCTTTCCCAGACATCCACTTAGCAGTATTTTATCTTTCCCTTTTCCCCGCTCTTTCTCTGTCATTCTCTCTCCTTTTGTTTATTTTATCCTCAGAAGTAATTTTCGTTGCTTGAATCAAAGTATGACATCAGCTATGTACTCCAGGAGATAACTTTGTGAATGTTAACTTTTTTCACCATCCTTTGTTCCAGGCTGAGCAACAATCTTGGTGTCTATGAACTAGATTATTTTCAAATTAAACTAAACTGGAAGTGAGTGCACCTCATCCATGCTAGGTGGGTGTTCAGTCCACAAGACTAGATTAGAAGTGTACCAAAATAGATGTATTTATCAAAAAAAGTATTGTGAAATGCGGATAGTGGAGGAGAAGGTCCTCAGCAGCAGCTATCACTCGGTAGATTGGTCTGAACACCTTGCCAGTGTAGACATACCCACTGAATCTAGTCACCAATCATAAAAAGGGATAACCTTAACAGAATATAAAAGAAGGATTCAAGGAAGGCAAGGCCTCATGAGGCCTGGAACTGAGGTTTCCATAACAGAGTCATTCTTTACAGAAGGGGAGACTGAGGAATTTTCTCCAACTGGTTTGTCAATAGAAGACAATTTAGAACAACCTGAATAGTGACAAACTGCCAGTAGCAGATGGGATTCACTCAAGAGCTCTAAAAGAACTCAGATGTGAAATTGGTGCAGTGTACAGCTTATCATTTAAGTCAGCCTCCATACCAAGAGATAGCAAATGTGACACGATTTGACAAAAATCTCCTAGGAGAGATCAAAGAGTGATAGTACAGGAAGGCTGACCTTCCTACCAGACAGATCAATGTCATAAAGAATAGAATGAGGAAATATGTGTATAAGTATAGTATACTGGGAAGTGTTTCCTGAAGAAAAGTGTAATCTTGCCTCATAATTTTTTTACTCAAAGAGCAGGTGTACAAAGATGCGGTCAATGAAATATATTTGTGTTTTCAAAAAACTTTCAAATTGTTTCATTAGAAGCTCTTAAGGAAATTAAACCACTCTGAGAAAAGAAGGAAGTCCTTTTGAATTCACAGTTGTGAGGAAAATGGTGGTTAGAATTTAGACCAGAGAAAGGGCTGCCCAGAGGGTCTTACAGGATTTGTGATGCTTTACATATGTATGAGTTATCTTGGAGAAGGGGTCAAAAGCAAAGAAACAAAGATGATGTAGAAGTGCTTAGAGTATTCTCTGTAACATTAAATAAAAAAATAATGCATTAAAAAATAAAAATGAACATTCAATCACAGTAACACTGTCTAAATGAAACACTGCCTTTCAGTAAAGCAATTTTAGAAGCCTCATAGCCAGAAATATTCTAGGGATTGATAATTAGAAACATAATTGTGATCTGTTCCACCCTGGACTTCCATGGGCTGCAGGGGCTCAGCCTGCCTCACCATGGTCTGCACCACTGGCTGCAACGGCATCTCTTGCTCTGGCACTTGGAGCACCTCCTGCTCCTTCTGCACTGACCTTTGTGTCTACAGAGCTGTTGCTCTCACATATTCCTACTCCTCTCTTCAGGTGTTGCTGCTTCTGTGCAGTAACTTTCCCCCCTTTTTGACTATGTTATCCCATAGGCACTACCACCATTACTGATGGGGTTGGGCTTGGCCAGTGGTGGGTCCATTTTGGAGCCAGCTGGCATTGACTTTATTGGACAGTCAGGAAGCTTCTGGCAGTTTCCCTCAGAAACCACCCTGTTAACCTTCCCACTACCAAAACCTTTCCACACAAACCCAGTGCTTTACTTACATTCCCTAGTTATGTTGCCATTTTTTGCTATAGCATCCAAGAACTTGATTATGAATTTATCCACAGAGCATCCTTGTGGATAAGGAATGTAGGACACATAACTGTCTTTCTTAATATACAGACATGGTGAACATTTATAGGTTTACTGAAACCTCTCTTTTTTGCAGACTAAGTCTGAAATGAATACAATACTGCTAAAACTGCATGGCTTCTCTCAACAGAGAGAAAATGTTGAACAATAGTAATTTGAGCATGCACCTGACATCTGAATTTTATAAGGAAAAATAATGATCGTGCTTACATACTTTAGAATCACAGAGCCTTTTGCACACAATAGTGAACTAAATGTCCATTTCTATGTGAAGTGCAGAAACTATCTTCTTGTTCAAAAATGTTCAAGAAATCAAGGGAAGAGGAAAGAACCATAACTTTAAATGTCACAATTTTTGTACTGAGAAGAATATATATCGAGTATGTGTAAGGAGTATGACTTTATACAGAGTCAGACCATACCCAAGAACTCTTAAAGCCTAATGGCATGTTTGAAAAATAATTTTGCAATGTGAAATGAACATAAAAATAGGTCAATCCATTTCTGAGATTTCAAAAGCCACTTATAATAAAGTGGCATGAGAAGGACTGATTTATGAGTTACAGTGCAATCACACTTTGAATTTTACATTAATTTCTGATCTCCTGCTGTGACACGTGAGTCAACTAAAACCAAAATAAAATAAAAACAGCTTACAGTTTAGCTAAGAGCAGAACTTATCATTTTGCAATAGTACAACAACTTGGTTTAGATATATAGCCTATTTAATCAACAAATCTCTAAGTCTTTTACCAAACCTTCTCATCTTATTTGCAGTGGAATGAAAGACCAGGAGTGCAATTCCAATTTTTTGAACCAGCTGAGCCAGCTTGATCGTTAAAGATAGTCTTTTGGGATAAAAGATTGTCTTTCTTTTCTATTTGACATGAAATGTTGAAGATGTGTAACAGTAAAAACTACACAAAGCTTCAAAATGATGGTATCTTTTCCTTTTTTTTTTTTTTTCCTGG
>NDXB01019963.1:0-14561 GCA_002631895.1 Agapornis roseicollis | reverse complement strand
CAGAGCAGAGCACTAGCCCTTCCGGGGAACTCTCAGTTACATCCTGGGCATGACGTGCTATGGTATGGAATACCTCTTTGGTCAGTTTGCGTCAGGTGTCCTGTCTCTGCTTCCTCCTGGCCTCCCCTCCTCCCTGGCAGAGCATGAGACTCACAAAGTCCTTGGTCAGAGTAAAACATTCCTGTTATCAGATTTGTTCTCAGGCCGAAACTCAAAAACATGGTGCTGCACCAGTTATTATGATGAAGGAAATGATGACTGCCACTGCTAAACCCAGGACAGCATCTCTAAGGTCAAATGTGATCTCCCGTCCTGAACATAGTTAGAATCATAGAATCACAGAATAGTTAGGCTTGGAAACGACCTTAAGATCATCTAGTTCCAACCCCCCTATAAAGAATTTGTTTTGTCTGGTTTGGTTTTGTTTTTTCCCACCAGCATGTCAATCTTCTCGCTCACAAATCAGCCAACAGGCTGTTTCAGAATTCCTCCAAGCTTGGTCCCATGTGTGACTGAAGATACCAGCACAGAGAGACCAGCAGTTGCTGTGCATTTTCACAGCAGCTGAATGGAACCAGTGGCTTCTGGTAGGGGAACAAAGCCCAACAAACTGATTGTCTCTCTGGCATATTTCACTGCAAGATGAACGGTTTTCAACAAAGCCTATTGGAAAAAGAAAATCTGTTCTTCGCAATAATTGAGAAAGCACATTTAATTAACCAAACTTATTTACTGCTGTTTTCTGAAAAACAGTTAATTATTACATAAGCACAATTAGAAGCTTGGACAGAACCCAGGATATTTCACACTGTATATCTCTACCTCTCTTGTTTAAGCAAACCACCCTTTCCTTTTTCCTTTTTTACTCTTTGTGTAATATTTCCTTTCTCTCTGTAGTGGCCCAGTATTAGTCAACAGAGAAAATGGAGACAGCTTTCCACTAGCATTTCTTTCAGGTCAGTGGTTTCTTAGTTTGCTGGAAATGTGGAAACCATGGTCAGCTTCCTCAGTCTGAATGCAATAAACGTGTGCTTCTCTTTTGCTCAACAAGTGTTCAAGCCACAAGATTACTAAACCTCTAACCCCTACTCTGCCTCTTCTCTCATTCCAAATGAAGGGCAATCATAGTCCTTGAATAAAAGACAACTTGGGCACTTGAACCTATGAGTGGCTTTTTTACCAACAATCCAACCATCAAGAAAGACCTGTATTGCAAAGTGTAGATCAAGGTTTACTTTAGAAAAGAGACACACACTTATGCTTTTGCGTTCCTTGTTGGCTGCTGTGAGCAATCCCCACTCTACACACTCATAGTTATATAGCTGATTTCAGAAGTTAAAGTAATTAACTAATTAACTAAACTAATAGAAATTATTAATTTCTATTATTCTACATTGATTTGATTGTTTTCGTATTTCACACATTTTATTGTTGATACATTTTACAAAATGGAGAAACAGAAGGTTTGAAAGTTTGTAGCTCATATGTGTCATATTGTAATCTGTTATATACAACACAAACAAATTTCAGTCCTAAACCAGTTTTCTTTACTGCATTGCATCATGATTCTGTGCATATCACTTGACACCCCTTATATTCTGTGCATTTCTCCTCTTATAAAGTGGAAGCCACTATATTTGCATGTTAAGCTGTGGGTACTGTGGGTAATTTTGGCTGGACCACCCTTTCACTGTATGCCATTTCCTCAAATGAGCTTTTTAGTCAAAAGAAGATGCTTTATAAAGAAACAACAAGCTTGATGAAAGAGTAGGGAAGAATAAATAGATTATTAAAGGAAGTAGAGGTTCAAATCCTTGGTCTGCTTGATCCAGCAAGAAAAAAGCCTGTCCTTGTTCATATAGAACAATGTAATTGAACCTGGGTTTCCCCATGCCCAGCCAGTTCCCTAATGACATCCACATGTTTTGACATATAAACACTGATCTTGATAATTCCATTTCAGCTGCAGAGTTCCAAAAGGTTTTGGTCGTGTTCCAAGGTGGAATGCAAACAAATGTTAATGGTGCTATGAAATGGAGTTGCTCTAGCTGTGACACACAGCACAATACATTTTGACAAAATATATTATACTTAAAAACACTGTTTAAGAGCATGTCTGCACTATAGTGTGTGGATGCCCAAGATAGCTGTCAATGACAATTTAGACAAAAATTCTGTAGATACTAAACTGTAAGTGCACTCTGTGACATAAAAATTGGACCACTTTGGTAACTCCAAAACCTTGTTAAAATCCACTTTCTGTTATACTTAGCAGACATACCAATTTTTTTTGGTCTTTCTCTAGCAAATATACTAACAACAGGGATTTAAAGAATTTTATCTATTAATTAGATCATTAGTGTCATTAGCAAGCATAAGCAAGATATATCTGAACCTTGGTGTGCCAAGATAGGAAATTTGTCTAGACTAATAAAATATTATTACTGTTATGGCTGGTAATGGAAGATGGTAGTGGCAGAGGGCAAAAGAGTAGGAAAGAGGAAGATGAGGTCATTATCTCATTGTCATTGTGCCATATGTCTGCCCCCACAAGGTTCCAGTACAGGAAAAGAGGGAAATTTCCAACACTTCTTAGAGAAACAGTTCAGATCTTCACACAGTTTAACAGAAATGTGTTGCAGGGCATGCAGTTTTCTAGGTTCTAGTGCCTTTTATTCTTCTAGTCCCAACAGTCTTGAAATATGCTGCTCTATTCAGTGTCATCTTTTTAATCTAGCAGCATTTTCAATATTTTTTGATCTGGATGCATGCTCTCTCAGTTTTTTGGTTTTTTTTTTTTTTTTTTTTTTTTTTTTTTTGTAAAATATCTTTGTCTTGAATCATATCAGTTCAGGGTTGCATATCTCAGCCCACAAAATACCCTTAGATCTGGAGCTTAACAGGAGCAAATAGAGCATTTCTAGATGTGACTGTGATAGAGTACAATTATTTGATATAATGACAATTCTTGTCAAAGCTTGCAGATAAGCAGATCTAAATCAATTATGTCCAGGAGGTTTTCTGTGAAACATGGTGACAGTTTCTTGCAAGAATTCTGCTTTAAAAGAAATTAAATTAGTTGAAATGTTTGTCCTAATGAAATATCTAATGTCACACTAAGAAAAATTATGACATACATACAATGCCCAATGCTATCTAATGAATAAGGGATCTATCTAGCCATTTAAGAGTATAGGTATGGGCATATCAACTAAGCTTCTCTTATCACAGAGAACCTTCCTGTACCTCAGAGTTTCATGTAAAACCTTAGTTAAAACCATCTTTAAATTTCTCTTTAAAAAAATAAAAGCTTTCCTTTTGTGTTGCATGTGTTCTCGCTGTCCTAAAGTTGATTTGTATTTTCCATCTAGAGAAACACCATAAATATTAAAAAATAATCTTCCTGTACTTTAAGCTATATATCACACAGACAACGGCTCAGTGGATAAAACCTTAATCTTAGGAAAAATAAGCCAGTTAGACAGATACATATTTAGCCTATATATTTTACAATTTTCTCTATAGCCTAACATAGAAACTGGATCTTCTTGAAAGCAGAGACAGGAGAAATGAAGGTGAGGAAGAGGAGCTTTGAGAGGAATAGGGAGAGGATATTGTATTTTTGTAATAGATAACCTGCTTTATCTATCCATATGGCTATTTGAAATCATTTATGAAAAAGTAAATATGCATTTATACATATTTGATTTAACAAAAGAATTCTGAAAACATTTATGCTTTCTTCTGGAAATAAAAAGGAGTTTTGAATATGATTAATTACTATCCTGTTAATTATCTGATTTTTCTAAAGTATTTTGTGTTTCCAAAAGTACCACCCTGCATTTTTAAATGTGTATGAGGAGCAATCCAGAGTCATTGAAAACTTTACTGGAATACATTTATAACTACTTTATCCACTGATCTAAGTATGATTAATCCACATGCCTACCTTTATTTTTATTTTCCTTCAGTAACCACTAATATTCTGTAGGTTTCGAACAGATGTTCAGTAACTGAAGTGGTACATCTAAGTCTGCCACTGAAAATTATCTCTTGTAATTATGGAAGAAAGCTTCCAAGATAAAGAATATTCTCTTACTTTTTAACTAAAAACATAATAGAATATATTTCAGTTTGAAAGGAAGTAGTCTTCTCTTTTACAGGTGGGAACAGTACAGCATGCAGTTGGCCATTGTCACCAATCAGGCCACCATCAGAGCTTGTGACAGAAGGCAGGTCTCCTGAACATGAACAGTCAAGTGCTGTACCCATAAAGTCACACTAAATTTGAACCAGAAGTGAAGAAAGTCTGTTCATTGTAAACTGTTACTATCAGACTGAATATCCTGGGTTTGTGTTTGGCACCCCAGAACAGAAAGTTCAGAGGCAGCCTAGAGGCTGTGGAAGGTGTCTTTTCCGTCTGATTTCAACTAGGTGCATTTATTTAAATACAAATGAATCTCAGATTAACTTTGTACTATAGCATGTAGGAAACATGACTTCTACAGGCAAATGAATAGAAAGAGAATATCCTTGCTAGCCTGCTTTTCTGTGTTTGTTGCTTGTGAAATATCTTTAGCAGTGCTGAGCTAACTACACAGAAGGCAACATAACCCTCAAGAGCAGGTCTACAGGGTGAAGTTTCAACTATTTCCTTAATTTTTAAAAAATCTTACCTGAAGAATGCCATCAAGTCTTACTTGAAAAATGCTTTGGACAGAAATGATAAATGTTACTGTAGTGTTATCTTGATATTGCTAAAATTTCTTCAGCTAGACTTTTATATGAAATCCAGTCTCAAGCCATAAGGATGACTGGAGAGACTTCCACTGACAACAGTAAGCTTTGAATCAAATCTGTTCTCTGGGTTTCAGAATTCAAACAGATCAGTCATTTTAGGCAAACAAGAAAAGGCATGCATTCAAGCATTTATTAAGCTGGCATGGACTTTGCTTCTAACATCTGAACATCATATCAGGAGCACAACTTTATCCTTATGAAAAGTAACCTAACCCTATTTTAATGGAGGTGAAATAATTTTACATTTAGCTTTCTATATAAATGTGTTTGTTTGCACCTATACAAAGCTATATTCACATATCCCTGTTATGTCAAAGCAATCTAATACTGTAGCACTTGCCAGAACATCAAACATAGAATCATAAAATGGTTTGGGTTGGAAAGGACCTTAAGATTATCTTGTTCCAGCCACCCTGCCATGGGCAGGAACGCCTCACACTAAACCATATACCCCAAGGCTCTATCCAACCTGGCCTTAAACACCACCAGGGATGGAGCATTCACAACTTCCCTGGGCAACCCATTCCAGTGTCTCACCATGCTCATAGCAAAGAATTTCTTCCTTATATCTAACCTGAACTTCCCCTGTCTAAGTTTAAACCCATTTGCCCTTGTTCTATTTCTACAGTCCCTAATGAAGAGCCCCTCTCTGCTTCTCTTGTAGGCCCCCTCCGGATACTGGAAGGCTGCTATGAGGTCTCCATGCAGCCTTCTCTCCTCCAGGCTGAACAGCCCCAGTTTTCTCAGCCTATCTTCATATGGGAGATGCTCCAGTCCCCTGATCATCCTAGTGGCCCTCTGGACTTGCTCCAACAGCTGTCATGTTGAGGACAAGAGAACAGCTCACAGCACTTCAGGTGGGATCTCAAGCATGTACAGACTTTTTTTTCTGAACCAAGCTGCAAGTCAATTAATTAGATTTTATACTAGGATTTTTTGATTTTGACAAATAGAATTAAAAATTTTCAATTTGCTCCACTTTGAGCATGAAAAGGCAGCATAAATATTGCTTAAATTCCTATTTCCAAATGCTATTAACTCTTACTCTTTCATAGATAGACTAACACTGTTTGCCACAAATAGGCAAAAAGTCAGCTCTTGGAAGGCAAGTGAATGAGTTTTAGCTTTCAGTGAGGAAGAACAATCACAAAAAAAAACCAGTTTGTTGGTTTTGGTGCATGCAACTTATAAATGCAACATAAATGACAAAATGTGCTGAAATAGGAGTAAGATAAATATTTATTAAAAGACAAGCCAAAAATATCTTTTTGACTCATGAATTTAGTCCACCTCTGAGAATTTTAAAAATTTGGGACTGGCAAAGCAGAGCACTCCAAAATTCTTAGTGCTTTTGGGTTTGTTTTTACAGCTTCAGTGGAAAGCTTTGTTATAAATTGATCATAGTTACATTATTATGAGTATGGTTCATATCTAGACTTGAAGCAGTAATCCCACTTTTAGGACTGAGGGAGAGAGGTTCTTTTATCTGAGTAATCACATTTTTTAAGTATTATCTTTTCCATGTGTTCATGGACAGGAAAATTATGAAGTCACTTGTGAAAAGATTTTTTAATCCTTTGCCTTTATGCTTTTTTCTTGTATTAACTTTTGATCTTTTAATACTCTTGAGCTTATCTTCTATTTCCATATTCTAATTACATCATTAAGTTTCTTATAGTGTTGCATATTCCCATAAAGATTTAGGACTAAAATACGGTACAAGAGTTGCTGATTACTTGCTGTCAGCATGGAGAAAAATCTCAGAGGAAGTTTCATAGGCATATGCTTAGGTCATACAGCTATAAAGGGTTAATTTCAAACCAGCTTTCTAGCAAGATGCATCTTTTTTGCCAAATATTTGTCAAGTGAATATCAAACAAAGCAAAGCTGTTCCAGTAGCTGGTTTAGTACTGGAGTAGTTTGTGAGATAAAAATTACTCATCTTTTTTAATTCACAATATAGTAATAAATATCTTTTTAAAAAATGCACTTTTTAGATAGTATTTGCCAAAGTTATAACTAAAAAAATTCACTTTAAATATATATAAATTTTAAATATATTAGCTTATACTGAAAGCATATTTATTTCTAAGAGCAAAAGAATGGAGATAATATGTAATAGCTTGGTAGCTACCTAAATTTGGCTTTAGCTATAAAAAGTGAAAAACATAAAAAAGGTAAAACAGAATAATATTAACAAAATCACAAAAAAGCATGCATACACATGTACAAGTCACATCAGATTGGGTTCACATAACCTTGTGGACCTCCCCTGGCATGATTCAGGGATATTCCTATGGATATTCCTATACTTCTAGATAAAAGATCTAGGAGCACGATCAGACACTGAGCCTCTTACCATCCACATTGCTCAGTACTTAGTGCACTCCTGAACCTGCTTTGGAGTAATACAAGCAACAATTTCCAATAAAATTTTGCTACAGGTACCAGTTCTAAGGGAAAAAACTCATCAGGGGCAGAGATTAGCTCATGGTCCTCTTTTTTGTTTAAAAATATGAATGGAGCCATGGTCTTCCACAGCACGTCAGTCAGAAGTCTGAGCAGGAATGCATACTCTGAGTGCATACTCTTGTCAGGCTGAAGGGCCACTGCTTTTAGGACATTTTTCTGATCATAAAGTGTTTGAGTACTACAATAATAAACATTAGAAGAGAGACAGAGACACTAAAATCTATCCCCAATACACAGTCTCTGCCATTCACTCCACCCTAGAATTCTCATTTGTGAAAAACGGTACATCAAAGCCAGCATTTTGAAGAGTGCCACACTCAGTCACTGAGACATAAATTGGTTCTCTATGTACTATAAATTATTGCATAAGGGGGAATATTTTGTTATTTTATGTGTGTACAGAATGAAAAGCAGATATGAGCAGTGATGAATAAGACTAGGTTCCTCTGCTACTGGAGACATCAATTCTAAGGTTATTCACATCTGAGCTCTCCCCTCTCACACTGTTTACCCTACATATTGTCCATTATCACCAGCTACAGCTCGCTCTCCTTTTTTGTGTCAGTCTATGGTTCTACATGCGCAAAAAAGCAAGAGGATACCTTGATCCCATATTTGTAAGTGTACTTTTAGGCTGAGAGACTGGGCCACAGATGGAACTGAAATATTCTATTCCAGATTTCTACAAAGTATCCTGCTGCTATTTTTTAAGGCTTGTAGCTAGTCACACCAGCAAGTCCTTGTGTATCAAAGACTGTAGACAATCTATACCCTCCAGCATGCACCTGCGCATAACTTTGGGTGACAGATCATTTGCATCTAGAGACCTCTCAGATGAAAAGCATCCATCTCATCTGACTGGGCTGCTGTAAAATGTAAAACCTTTTACCCTTGTCATTTAAAGAAACTTTGTTGTCAATCATCTCCATCAAGTCAGTAATACAGGCATAGTAGTCAAATATCTGTTTGATGTAAGCTCCCCTTTCATGCATTAAAATATTCTCTTTCCAGTCAGTGCAATTCACTTGTGTCAAAACTTGATGACATGCTAAAAGCTGGAAAGGTAGAGTTTTTTTTCCCAAAGAAGTGTAATATAACAAACTACTGTGTTTATTCTATTGCTCGTTCTCTAGGCAGTAAGCACAGAAGGAACAGTCTAACTAAGGTCAAGACCACATTCATGTTTCATTCCATACTTTGATAAAGAGAATCTGTAGTACAAATCACTCTAGAGATCATTTCCACCTCTGTTTCTTAAACTGTTTCGTTTGATTTTGGGGTGGGGGTGCCGGGGGTGTTAAGTAGTGAGATCATCAAATTGCCCCACTGCTCTTAGGAACACTGACAGCAATGAGAACTTTCTACAGAATTAATATCCAGAATCCAGCAAAATACACAACATAAGGGTAGGGGAACAAGGATAAAGGCATTATATAAAATATAAATTAATAAAACTCCTTGTGATGGATGAGTGTAAAACTGGAAGAATGTTATGACAGGCCACAGGTTTTACCTTAAGCCATGTATATGTTTCCTGGCTGTACATGCACAGCAATGGAAAAAGATGAGTTCCCACTCTATAAGGCACTCACAGTCCTTTCCTAAAGAAAGCCTTAAGTTTTCTTCTCTGCAAAATAATAAGCTTATTTTGCATATCTTTGGAGTGGAACACTACTACTTTTTTTTTCAATTGGAATGGTTTTCAGATTCATTGTGCCAAATATTCACATACACAACATATGTAAATCAAGACTGTGGGGAGAGAGAAAGGATAAGAGAAAGGGAGAGCTCATGGAAGCTTTCCATAATGGAAAAAAGGTTTCATGTGTACATATGAACAACAGATGTAGAAATATTTAATACTCCAGCACTCAGCAAATGAGTTTATCTAATAGCCTTGTTATAGAAGACTGTGAAGCTATGAAATTGCTTTATCTGCAAGCATACTCAATCTTAAACAATGTAGGATTCTATCTGTGCCAAAATCTACTGTGCTAGATTAGAAGAGATGTTAATTCTCCTGGAAGAAAATACGCTTCTTAGTTCATAGGCTTGCTGTGGGTATTGATTCAAACAAATCAATACTTTATAAGGAAGCAGAGCTGTAAGAAGCTTAAGAATAAGTAACAATAAAAAATATGTGCACTTTACTGCAATACTGCCTGTGTAAAAGGGGTTACAATCCCTTTGTATGCTGTAGCCTCATGTACATAATAAGATCTATTCTGGTGAAGATTTAAAACACAATGGGGTTAGAAGTTTCCTCAAGGGTCCACCCTTGTGAATCCAATTGTAGTATCAGGTGTTCTTCTCATGTTACCCACAACAACCGTTAATGTTACTGAGCAGGAGGTTGCCCAGGGAGGTTGTGAATACTCCATTCCTGGTGGTGTTCAAGGCCAGGTTGGAAGAAGCCTTGGGTGACATGGTTTAGTGTGAGGTGTCCCTGACCATGGCAGGGGTGTTGGAACTAGATGACCTTAAGGTCCTTTCCAACCCTAACTACTCTATGAGTCTATGATAATTGTAGCTTTTTATCAAAGATAGATCTGAACTGCATTAGACAGTATTATAGTGATGCTGCACAGTATGTCAAACTAATTTTATATGGTAGCATGTGTCAGTAGACCAACAGCATTATATATAATTAAAATGCTTCATAGGCAAACTGTTTACAAAATGGAATTGCTAAAATCTGAGAAATTCAACAATTCTCAGTCCAATGAATTTTGATTTTATAGTGCAATATTGATTTTACATTAATATAATTCCCCAGTCCCACTTGCTGCTGTGATCTTTTTATATCTTCCTAGTGTTCAAATTACTACCTTAGCAGAGCTATTGCAGACTAAAAAAGTAGCGTTGAATACTGCTACTTATGTCATTTTTTCTGTTGTAAACTAAACTGTACTAGCAATTAGCACCACAGGAGACAATGACTACAGACTACAATGACTACTAGTTTTAGCTGCTTTGCTTCTGTTCCTGTCCCTTTTCATACATAAGCAGTAAATATTCAGGCTTCTAATTTTCATATAAAGTTATAGCACAAAACATTATTTAAAATTAATATGTAATCAGAATACTTATAGAGCCAGTTTTGTAGCTGTTATAGCCATTCTCAAACAAGAGCACTAAGTTGAGATTAATTTGGAAATTACTCCTTTTTTATATATGCTCTTCAATGAAGAACACATTTATAAATTTGAGGTAACAATTTCCGTGGGACACCCTTAACTCTGATTATAGCATTGAGATTGAATTTCCTAATAAATGTAATGAAACATATTCACATTATTGCAACATACTCAAGGGAATTCAAGTATCAAAATATTAGAAAACAAAAATTCAGGCTGCCCAGTCAGCCTTGATACAAGCACTTCTATGCAAAACTTAGCTTAAAGGTAACTAAATTAGTATCATACAACTGAAGACTTCCAATAGTAGCATAACATAGTTTTTCATGGAGCCGCATCAAAACACTTTGGGTTATCATCATTCACAGGGTTCAGATGTTGTTTACAACACATGCCGTCCACATTCTGCAATGAGCACAGTATTACTAACTATTCTAAAGGGTTTCCATGATATATATATTACATATATGCTTCACAAATATTAAATGTAATTGTCTTCAGTAACCTGCTCTCATAAGTTTCTCTCTCTAAAGTTGGTTGGCTGAAACTTTTGGTGACATAGCCTTCATCAGTTCCCAGTACTTTTTCATTCTTTCTCATCACTCACTATTTTATATCCTACAGTCTTGTATCTGATTTTTCTAAAGGGCAGACAGCAAAACAATACATTGAAACTATTAATTTATCATTACTTCTTTTCACTTATTTTGCATCTGTTTTTCATTTTAAATATAAAATACCATTTCATATTAATCAGTGCCCAGGGGTAGGTCATATAAATTAATCAAGTCACATATTTTCCATTTTGAGCTATGTGCTCAAATATCTGTCTTGTGTTTATGGATGACAGTAAAGAAAAATTGTGTAGGTCAGGGGGAAAATTAAAAAATGTACACACACTACAGTTCAACACCATCCCCAGAACAATTATACTCATAATTTTGATTCTTCCACCTTATTTCTTCCTCTTTTTCCTTCATCACGAAGACTCATTGGTCCTTCTTCCCCTTCCATGGCCAGAAATGGTAATTGAAAGAGGAATGGGGGTACAAAGGGGGTTAGGGGTTGGGAAGAAAAGCTTAGGGAGATAGGACTGTGGGGAAGATAGATATACCTCCCTTTTGCCCATCTGCTTTGCCAAAAGGGAGGGTTAGATGAACAGTTTAGTTTGGAGAGAAAAGTGAAGGTTTTTTTAAACTAATTTTTGTTCAGTCACACCTTCTTCAGTTGTAATTGAGTATGTATCCTTTCTAAACTACCTTCTGTTTGGAAATGAAGTATTGCTACATGCATTTGTAAGGAATGTATGTGACATATCTGGTCATTTGGCCAGGAAGGAGCAGTAAACAGCTGTAGGTTCCTTCTGCATTCAACTTACTAGACAGCAATTTCTGAAATCCCAAACAAGAACATTGCCACCAAAACTGCGTGACTTTCAGCAAATCAAGGCTTGCATTAGCAAAAGTAGAGAGGAGATTTTAGGGTGTGGACACCCATACAGTAAAATGGATTGAATCCCACTGATAATTTATCATATCAGAAGGCAGACTTAACAGGGAGAAAAAAGGCAGTAGGACTGACAGGGTGAATCATAGAATCATAAAATACTTAGGATTGGAAAGGACCTTAAGATCATCTAGGTCCAACACCCCTGCCATGGGCAGGGACACCTCACATAAACCATGTCACCCATAGCTCTGTCCAACCTGGCCTTCAGCATTGCCAGGGATGAAGCATTCACAGCTTCCCTGGGCAACCCATTCCAGTGCCTCACCACCCTAACAAAAAAGAATTTCTTCCTTAGATCCAATCTAAACTTCCCCTGTTTAAATTTGAACCCATTACCCTTTGTCACTGTCACTACAGTCTCTAATGAATAGTGTATACCCAGTATCCCTATAGTCCCCCTTCAGATACTGGAAGGCTGCTATGAGGTCTCCAAGCAGCCTTCTCTTCTCCAGGCTGAACAGCCCCAACGTTCTCATCCTATCTTCATACAGGAGGTGCTCCAGTCCCCTGAGCATCCTTGTGGCCCTCCTCTGGACTTGCTCCAACAGCTCCATGTCCTTTTGATGTTGAGGACAACAGAACTGCACACAATACTCCAGGTGAGGTCTCCCGAGAGCAGAGTAGAGGGGCAGGATCACCTCCTTCAACCTACTGGTCGCACTCCTTTTGATGCAGCCCAGGATACGGTTGGCTTTCTGGGCTGCAAGCACACACTGCAGTCAGCTCATGTTCATTTTCTCATTGACCACCACCCCAAAGTCCTTCTCCACAGGGCTGCTCTGAATCTCCCCTCTGCCCAACCTGTAGCCATGCCTGGGATTGCTCCGACACAGGTGTAGGACCTTGCACTTGGCATGGTTAAACCTCATGAGGTTGGCATCAGCCCACCTCGCAAGCGTGTTAAGGTCCCTCTGGATGGCATTCCTTCCCTCCAGCATATCCACTGAACCACACAGCTTGGTGTCATTGGCAAACTTGCTGAGGTTGCACTCAATTGTCCATGTCNTCAGCCCACCTCGCAAGCGTGTTAAGGTCCCTCTGGATGGCATTCCTTCCCTCCAGCATATCCACTGAACCACACAGCTTGGTGTCATTGGCAAACTTGCTGAGGTTGCACTCAATCCCACTGTCCATGTCAGTGACAAAGATGTTGAACAAGACCAGTCCCAACACCAATCCCTGAGGGGCATCACTCATTACTGGTCTCCAGGCACTCATTACTGGTCTCTAGGTGAAGGTCAACCCCTCTCATTCACAGGCTTAGAATGTACTAATGGACAATACTTTCAGATTTTCATTGGAAGCATTCAATGTCAGGTTGGATACAGTTTTGAGCAACCTGGAAGATGTCCCTGCCCATTACAGGGAGTTTGGACTAGGTTACTTTTAAAGTACCTTTCAACTGAAACCATTTTATGATTCTGTTCGTATATTAATTCTTCACATAGAATCATAGAACGGTTTCAGTTGGAAAGGTTCTTAAGATTGTCTAGTTCCAAACCTCCTGCCATGGGCATTGACACCTCACAGTAGACCATTTTTTAAGAAGCCATTCAGTTTTAAAAGCTGTATTAACAATATTTCTGTTTTTATTTGAGACAACATTAATATAAATTGAATGGCTGAATGCTGCCTACAAACAACTTCTGAAAAGGAGGACAGTTTCCATGAAACTGTGGACATATTTAAATAACAAACAAAGATTAACAAATATTTACTATAACAAAGAAAGGAATATTTCCATTTAATTATTTTACAAGCTCATAAAAAACTGCTTTTAGTAGTATGGAAGAGTATGTCCATAATAATCTTTTTTTTTTGTTTGTTTTTTTGTTTGTTTGTTTGTTTTGTTTTGTTTTGTTTTTTCCTTAAGACACAAACAAGAAGTCATATATACTATAGCAACAATACATCTCTTCTGGCTGCTGTCCTATGCCTTATACAGCTGAAGTTATTTAAATGTAATGTTTCTTACTTGTGAAAATACTGACAACTTTCTCTGCTGTGGAGAGGTGTATGTGGGCATGAGAATAGGAAGTTTCACAATCAGAGAAGTAGAATATTAAAAATGTTAGAGGAACAATACGTGTCATTAAACCCCCAAAAATATATGAAATCTTTCCCTAATATTTATTTACTTTATGACTTGCTCTTGTGCTTGGAGAAGCTATTATACAATAGAGCTGAATGTCTCAAACTGCCTAAAAGTGGATCTGTTTCTGTTCTGAGAATCTTATAAAAAAGCAAGGTGCACTTTGAGCTGTGCTGGTGAGCAGCAGCACTAATGAGACATAAATATTTTTCTGTTCTGTTTTCCAGTTCTGAAATTGGTTCTGAATTAGGCATTTTGAACAATCTCTACTGAATTGTTTGATATGATGTTTGATATTAGATAGAACTTTCTGATCCTCTTCACGCTTATGGAGATACACATCAAAGAGCAGGTTTGGTTATCTGTGTTCATGCCAGTTGAAGATTGAACCATTTTGTCCTGGGTTCAGCAGCTGCAGTCAGTTCTTCTTAGTAGCTGGTGTTTTGACTTAGCCCGGGAACAAGGCTGATAAGGCCTATGTTTCTGACTGTTGCTGAGCGATGTTTGCCCTGACCAAGGACTTTGTGAGCCTCATGCTCTGCTGGGGAGAA